>JAKCPI010017878.1:0-17615 GCA_023213315.1 Euborellia annulipes | reverse complement strand
TCCACCTGCATCTACACGCCAAGTAAACCTCCTGCTTCTGGTGTTGATAATTTCTTGGTCTGTTTCGTTTTGTGATAAAATATAATTTTTTAAAATAATTTAAAATATTCAAATCTTCAATCTATATATACTGTATATATATAATCCAGGGGGGGCGAAGTCCTCCTGGCTAGACGTGCCGCTTCGCCTTCGGCGGCTAATTTTTTTTTGAAAATTTAATATTTTCCCTCCTGAAATGAATGCATCAGAGCCTTATGAAAAAGAAAAGATAATAATTAAATTTCTTAGATGAAAATAATCATTTTTATTGTCTATAGGATAATTAGGGTTATACGTTTGTTTGTGTCACACTTAACCTCCGAAAGTTCTAAACTGTTTTGACAAATTCTTAAAATATTTAGATAATCCATTCTTGAGGATAGGTATTCATTTTTTAGAATTCTAAATTGCTCATACCAAAGCACCTAATTGGAAGAAATTATTATAAGATTATTATATATCCCATTTATTAGAAAAATAAATTGTAAGAGAAGAAATAGAAGTATTGAGAAAAGATATCCAAACCATCATTCTTTTATTTGACATAAAAAATCTTGTAATAAAATATTAATATTTTCCTTTCTATAAACACGGTATTCAGTATCCGACACTCCTATTAAATAGGCAAAATAATACATCTCTTTGAGAAGAATATTGCCTACCTAAAAGGCGCTCTTGATCAGTGGCGCCTCTTGTGTCGAGTAGATCAACTTTTACTGGATAACTCCAACATTAAATAATGAAAATTATTATAATAAAAAGATCATAATAAATTTTAGGCGATTTTTAGTCGAGCCATAGTTCAGTTGATGGACATAAATGCATTAAAAAATCGAGTTGATCTGCAGTTGTCGTGTGAACTTAATGCATTTTATGTCCATCGACTAAACTATCGCTCGACTAAACATCGACCGTGTGCGCCCAGCCTTACACGTATATAATATATGTCCTTATCTTCATTTTGTTTTTTCGAAAATGGACTTGCTCCACTTTCAAAATAAATGGCTCTTTTATAGATATATACAATCTACATCTCTTTATTTCAAAGTCAATTATCAAATGAAATTTAAATTTCTTTTCTATTCTCATATAATAGACAAAAATTAAAATAAATAATTTTTGTGAGATTAATTCATTTATTTTTTAATTTTTAAATTGACTGTGAAACTCTCTTGACGAATATTTCTTTGAAAGATTTAAAGATTTAGGCTTAAAGGTGAATAATCTCAATTTGAAAATTATGTTGCGGACAATAAATATCATACTTGACGCATTTCTATGGGATTTTGTTAATCTAATTTCCTGATATTTATTGAGGGTCATTATAAAAATTGAATATTTATTAATTTTAATAAAAAATAAGAGGTTAATATATATATATATGCCTATATATGTAGATATATTAACTCTACATCTCTTCTTTTCAATGTTTAATTAAAAATTGAAATAATTTTATATCTCAATTTATTTTTTATTAAATTATTCTATATAGTTAAGGTTGTTCAGATGAGTACATCGTAAGTCATAATAGAATCTAAATTTTTTTAAATAAATTTAAAAATTTGAATGCCAAAATTCATAATTATAATTTAGTCGTGACCTATCATGGTTAATAATTGGATTAAGTTAATAATTTAATTACCAAAAATAAAAAATGAATGACTTTCGACTTGAGCAGTATTTCACGTAATATGGATCGGCAACATTGCATTCATCAATGTCTATTTTTTAAGTCTTAAACGCCGTAAATTTTATTTTATTTAATATATTACAATTGTTTAATGCAAATCGGTTTAAACATAATGGACGATTTGCGAGAAAAAATGATTGATAAAATTGAAAAAAAAAATGTATCCTGACATAGAGATAAGACACTTATGCTATGCGACGTTGCCAGGCTGGTCTGACCTCGAGAATTCATTATTTTTAAATGTGAGCGACTGTCATTTTGGAGAATTTTTGACTTTCTTGTTAAAATATCTTTAAAAGCGGTCGGCAGAAACTTTTGATTTTTTTTTTAACATATTCCTCGGAAGTGAATTAATAAAATGTAAGTTTTTTTTTTTTGTATCATTTGCACAGATGCCTATATAATTCTATATGTGTGCGTTTCGTCGTTATTCCCCATAGGCTACATGTTAAATTTCAATTTTTTTAAAAAATTAATTACACGATAACCCTGTGTCAGATCTGCTTCAAAATTTTATTTTATACGTATTTGATAGTGATTTATAACTTGTATTAAAAAATTAGCTTTTAATCTACGAAAGTGCTTTAATGTCTTAGAACAACCTTAAATTCGAATTAATTATATTATAATTCGGCAGAGGAGGGAAAAATTTTTACAAATCAATTCCAACGCTGCTGCTCCCCCTCCCTTGGCTCCTCCCCATGCAGGGCACCCCACCCTCGGAACAACTCATTAAATTCAATCAAGTATACAGATACAAGCCAGCCCTATTATTATTTTAGATAAAATTTTCTATTTACAGGAAATCCTCAGGCGGCCGCACCAGAGGTTCTGGCATTTTTTCCTAAACACCAAAAACAAAATTTTATTTGCGGCGTTATAAATTGGTGTTGATCGACAAGTTCTCGGATTTGTTTTAAGGCAGCTGCCCTTTCCCTTAAGGAATTAAATGTTGCATCCTCTAATCGTTCGTCAAGGGTTTCCCGGAGTAATTTCCGTAGCTAAAATAAGAATTATCCTGATTAATTTGGGATAAATAAAAAAAAAAAAAGAAAGAAAGAAATTCTTACCCTTTTCCAATAATCTATTCTTGATTGTGTCGCATCTAAAGGCTCTAAAATTGCATTTTTCAATTGGGTCAGCAGCTTAAAATTATTTCAATAATTTATTATTATTATTGGTTATTATAGGGCGCCTCAGCTACTAGGGCCATTTGCGCCACCTCTAATAAGTTTTCAATAATTTATTAGTTTATAAACTAAAAATTTTTCTTATTTATATTAATCAATAGCGAATTATTTTCCAATAAAACTGAATGTTTTACTTTTTTACATTTAGGGGCACCCAGAGGGGGGGGGTTGATTTTAATTGTAAATGAACATTAATTGACTTTTCTTTTTTATTTAAGGAAAATTGAAAATTTTTCTTTCAGTTTAAAGAAAAAAAAAAAAAATCAAATACCTCAAATACATGTGGAATCCTAGGAAGAATAGCTTCAATATGACTTTCCTCAGTACTCTCTGCCCAATCTTGCATGTACTGCACATAACTCGAGGTGGATGTTATCCTGGGCTCCCGAGGAAAATCTTTATATTTATCAAACTAACAAAAAACAAAAAGAAAACACCAAATTAAAATTATAATAACCTATAACGTGTTAACGAACTACCTATCTAGAAGGACTTACGTGATTTGGTCCACTGAATCCCCATATAAGCACCCGTTGTCATATTTATTAGATTTTGACGATTTTTATTTTTATTTAATTAAAAAATTAAATCGACGTTAAATAGGGATTCTTGATACTTTGAAAAATCTTTATAAATGGGATATCATAAGAATCAAAATTGAATGCACTATTCTAAGCCTTATTATCTTTATTTACATTATTGGCCCTTTTTATTTTAATAAAAATTTATTTTATAATTAACTATTATTTGACAATTGTTAACAACAATTATACTTTTTAATTGTTTTAATCTATTGTTAATTTTTTTTTTTTTTTATTATAACAAAAACATTCACACTTTTTTCTCATTCACACTCACACTCACACACACATTCACACTGCCTTTTCGGCAGCTCAGGCCATATAAGACATTTACGATAACCGTTATTTATGAATTTATATATATTAGGGTCCAGGCATTTTTATTTAAGCCATCTGGTATCCAAATGGCTTAAATAAAATCATCGGACTGCCTAGGGTCCGAACCACGCGACGTTTGGTATATGAGGTTAGCACTAACCTCTACACCACGCCCCGTGGGCTTTTTAATTTTAATGATGTATAAAAAAATAATTGCAAAAAAGTTTTTTTTTTTTTGTAGGAAGATGAAACGAAAATATTAAAAATCAAAACTTGAAAATGATATTGCCTAGGCAAAAAGAGAACTTGTAACAATGTACAATCGCATACTCAATGGCTGATGAGTTTTTACCTCGAGTTTATCTCGTTCTAATATTTTAGCGTTCATGTATCTCCTTTTAAGTTGATCAAAATAATATTTGGACCTTTGTAGCTGGCCCTCTCGTCTTTTCTGCCCTTCGCACATTATATTAAATTGTTGTTGCAGTTCCTCTAATTGTAAGAGCAATTCTTGTTTCTCTTTTTCTAATAAACGCAGTCTACAAAATAAATTAAGATATATAATATTTAATATTATTTTTTTTTTTTTTTTTTAGAAAAGTTTGTTATTTTTTGACTCTCTACAATGAAATCTCTATATCATCATTACTATACTGTATATAAGGCGCTAACCACTGACTTCGTGTCCCTGTGGGTATGTGCCTGTTCTCACGCTGATTGGTCAGAGTTACAGGAAATGGAGTTAGATAGGAAAATTTAAAACTTTAAAATTTTGCAATTGCTCGTCAAAGGCACTTGTATTAACATTTATAGGTAAGAGAAAGTTAAAAAGACTTTGAATACCTTTCTTGTTCTCTGTCTTTTCGAAATCCATCCCATAAACTCTTAAAATACAATTCCCTATCTTCACTATCCATTCTCTAAAAAAAAAAAAAAAAAAAAAAAACATTAAATTAACCTCAAAAGTTGTAGGGTAGTCAAGGATGAAATTTAAAAATAATTTAATTATATGGACCCTGTTATGCAAATGTGTGTCAAAGGCCAAAAAAAATTCAAAATTGAGTTAAGCACGGATTATTGTTTCAAATGCTATAATTAATAATATTTTTTTATGAAATATATCCTAAAAAAATTTATATTTAATGTAAAAGCTTAAAATTATTGTTACAATATTTCAATGCAGGATTTTCATTTTGCAAAAATCATTTATGTTTCTAACACGTTGTTTTTTATGATGTTAAGGTGCGCGTCTCTGGGTGCTAATTTTGGGACTTTCCAACGGCCACAATTTTGAAGCTATCGACCTCAAATTTTTTTTAAATTAACGCTATTTAAAATATCTACAAGTTATAGAAGCCCTTTTTTTAATTTTCGAAAAAAAAAAATATTTTTTTAGATTAATCGCATTAAATTTAAGATATTTAAAAAAAAGGAGCTCTATAAGTTGTAGATAATTAAATTAGTAATCATTGTGTTAAAAAATAATTAATTTTTTGCCTTTAATTAATTAGCAGGAAAGTCTAGAATGAAATGGAAAAAGTCTCTTGTTTTCCAATGGGGGAACACTAACGCCGCCTCGTGCCGCCTCGAGTCAATCGTGTTTTAACGGTTTTCCGAGACGCGCACCTTAACAACCAATAAAAACTTATTTAACCTATATTATATATTGTTTACCTTAAATAAACCAAAATCCTTTTTTTTTTTGAAAAATGAGAAATGAATTCTTAGATGTCAAAATTTAATTTTTGGATATTATCCCTGATAATGAAGATGAGAATCAAAGCGATTTCGAAAAGACAACAAAATCCGACTTTGAGAATTTTGCAAAAATAATTTTTTATATTTTATTCTTTTTCTCTAAATTAGTCATATTTTTAGAGATAATTTATGAATATCTGCCAGAATTACAGAATTTACTTGCACAATTGACAAAAAAAAAAATGATATCTATATATAAAAAATGAAATGGGAAAAATGTATGTATGTATGTAAATATGTATGTATATGTTCTATAGAAATCCACAATTTTCACTGAATCCATTTGAAATTAAGTACACTTATAATACATGGCTCTGGGAGTAACGTAGTAATAATTTGAATCTCTTAAATATTTTGGAAAATTAATTATAATGAAATTTCTTCAATATGGGAACACAAAATCAACAAGTTGGCTAGAAATTAGAGAGCGTCCTTTTTGCTGTGTGAACCAGCTTCCTACCTGACTATGGGCTGGGGGTGGGGGCTACGCGGCGTTGAAAAACGAAGGGAGCAGGTGACTGACCCTTTAAACAGTCATAAACAGACCCTTTTGGCTGTTCCCAATCGGTACCCTCGCCTCGCTTGAATATAAGATCCTTCCTTAACATCTTAACACTTGCATTGCAACAAGAAATATCCCAAATTGAGATTAAACTTGCTCGCCGAAGGCGCAGGGGTCAAGGGGCGCAGCCCCCTGGCTAGGCGAAAGCCCGCCGAAGGCGGGCTTTGCGACTAGTATAATCTAATGAAAACAATTTAAATCAGAAAAACTTTAATGTTGATTTTCTTAAAACTCGATGTCTGGTCTTTGACACACATTTGCATAACACAAATCTTATTTTTGGAAGGGAGAAATGTTGGATAAAGTGTATAGAGCTCAAAGGAGACTACATAATTTTTTTCCATTCAAAAAGTCACGGACTTATTGACCTGCTCCAGTGGCGTAGTGAGCTTAACTCGCGCCCGGGGCACAATACCTTTTAGCGCCCCCCCCCCCATTTGAAAACCATATAATATTATATGTAAAATATACTCTCAAATTAATAAATAAAGTAAAATAAATAAAGTCATAGGCTCAAGCTAGGCTTTAAATTTGAGACAAAAAATGTGTTGAAAAAACAAGACTAGATTTTCAAATGTATATGATCCTCCACAAATCAATTATAATAAAAATAAAAATTATCCAGCAATTTTTTATTTTTCGGACCATTTGGGCGCCCCTTTGTGAGTAGCGCCCGGTGCATGATGACCCCCTTGCTCCCCCCTCGCTACGCCATTGACCTGCCCTCGTAGTTACAGTGGAACTGATTAATTCATATAAAAGCTTGAATGTCAGCGAAGGGGGGGGGGGAAATTGGCCGTACAGCACTCTAAAAAAGAAAAAAGGGTGTGCGTACCTTAAGTTTTCTTTTATCAATTTTAACATAAGGATTATCTTCATCACGAATTTTTTGTTTCTTTTTTTTCTTCCCTCCCTTTTTCTTTTTTGCCATTTTTTTCTAAAAAAGAATTTCCAAAATTAAAAAAAAAAAAAAAATCTAAATTTACTTTTATTAAAAAAAAAAAAAAAAAAAAAAAAATATATAATAAACAAATAATTTAGATTTGTTTGATAATAAACAACATGTGTTAAAATTTAAGTGGAAATAAAATCAAATAAAATTAAATATAATATACTCGGTTTTATGTTTCAAAATATTTATTAGTTAAAAAATAAATATTTAATTTTTTTTATTTGATTAAAGATGAGTTTAAACTGGAACTTTGGAGAAGAATGCGAAACCAGTGGCGTACTGAGGGGGGGGGGGGCGGCCCGCCCCAGGCCCCGAGCCGACATAGGCTCCAAATAATCCCTTTGAGAGGCTTAATTTCCAAATATTTGTCTATATAATTTAAAATTTTCAAATGGTAGGCCTAAGAGAAGGGTTTTTGATTGATGGATTTTGATTTGTTTTATTTGTTGGCAGTGGCGTAACGTACAACCCCGCGATGCGGAGGGCCCCGGCCCTGGAGGGGGTGTGCTTCAAAACACTTTCGCAGAGGACGTTATGGAGAGTCCAGGAAAAATACTCGGGTCCCGAAATTCCTATAACTTTTTGAGTTATTAATTCCTAAAGTTACGATTTCTCGTGAATGTGAAAAAGTGTGAGTGTTTTAAAAAATAATATTTTTTTTTATATTGTTTTCAATGAATGTTTTGATCCCACTATTTTTGGTAAAAAAAACACTAGAGAACGCTTACTTGGTCAATAGTGCTGTCTCTATATTTCACGTACGGTCCCTAAAGGCGTCGTATATCAGGAGCGTATATAGAAATTTTTCGGGAGGGGGGGGGGGGGGGGCCGAACTCCGCAGGGAAAATTTTTTGACGAAACAAGGCGGCAAAATTGCTTTCCCCTGCCGTGAAAATCATTTTACCTTTTTTTTTAGGAAGACTAAATTTTTTCCGCTCTGCAAAAAATTTTTTTGGACGGAACTATATTTTTTCGCATGGCGGAAATCCCCAATATTCTCCCAATATTATTAATAATATCTAATTATTACCAATAAATTTTTATTCATTGTTTGAATGTCTTTTGTTTCTAATTTAATGGCTATTGCCATTTTATAAAATTTATTATAAACTTTTTTTTTTTTTCTAATTTATTTTAGGTCGAAATTTATTATAACTTAATACGTATTTCTTGAGAAGTGATTTAACACTTAATTAATTGAAGGTCAATGGATTTATCACTAATTTTAAGATTAAACAAATTGAATAAGTAGTTAAAGATAAATATTATTTAACTAAATGTGAGATAGTGTCAGGGGGTGGGCCAAACGTCCACTGGCACTCGGGAATTGAACCCCGAATCTCCAGGCTCTTCGAACCCTCGAACTCACCTGCAAAGGTTCAGTGGTTCGTTTCTCGTTATTGACTACCAATGATATACCTGGTAGCCTATAATAGGCCTATACAGGAGCGTATCCAGGTGGGGGAGAAGGGGGCGCTCGCCCCCCTTCCCCCCGCCCCAGGCGCATCAAGCCTTTGGCGCCCCTCGATACCGACATAGGCGCTCTAGCGCATCCGGCTTTCCGACTTTTTTTTTTTTTGGAAATTTCATAATAAATCCATTTTATATCAAATTTTACCAAATAAATGCCCGAACGAGATTTGAACACTAAAAAAAAAAAAACGGCGCCCCAGTTGAGCTTCGCCTCCCCCCCCCCACCGCCCTCAAAGGCTAGTTACGCCCCTGGGACTATATCGCAGGCGAACGCGTCAGGCGGCATTTTAAGGGAAAGACTTGAAAATAAAATCTAAAAAAATATTTACGTACCGCTTTTTTTTTATTTTTATTTTGTCATTTCGGCTACTGAGGTCATTTAGTTTTTTTTTTTATTTTTTAGTTGATAAAATATGTTTTATTAATTTCGTTAAACCGTCACGCGATGCGTAAACCACCGAGTATATATCCCTGAGTCAGAGTTGGGTTTTATACACGATTTTGCAGTTTTATACAAAGATTGCGGATAAAACTTGTATAAAATGTATAAAACATATAAAATGTATAAAACTTGGATGCGCATGCGCAAACCCGACGAGAAAGGAAATTCAAATAAAATTTCATTTTTCAATTATTAACATTTTGATTATATTATTCACTAAATAAAAAGCAAACAACATCGTCAATGCTTTAAAACATTATAAAATATGAAAAGCTTTTAAGCTGTTTTTTCAGGGGGGGAGGTTGGTTTTTTACAGTTTTATACCTTTTATACATCGGCCTAGTTTTATCCGCAATAGTTTTATACATGTATAAAACCGTGTATTATACTCGGTTTAACACATATAAAACTATCGGGATAAAACCTAGCCTTAAAATTTAAAAAAATTTTTTTCTCCCTTTTTCTCGGGGTTTTCCACCCCCCAAATTTTATATTTTTTAATTTTTAAAATTTATAATTTTTTATAATTTTTTTCCAATTTTTTTAAAAAAATTTTTATAAAACCCAACTCTGACCTGAGTTGACTAAAACCAAGCTAACTGACACATTTAAAAAATTCACAAAACTTATTCGTCAATTAACAGCTTTTTCTTTTATATATTTAATGCATAAACAGCTTTTTATTTACGAAAAATGTAACGTAGCTATGCTCAAGCATAATCAATAAAAAGTTAAAGTAATAAAGTTGCATGTCTGTTTTATCTCTCTCTGGTGAATTTAAATTTTACCTCCATTTATTAACGTCAAAGAGAACTGTTTGATTTTAATTTCCATTTGATTATTTTTGATTACTCGAACAGTGCATTTGACTGAACAATTTGTATATTTGATTTTAATTTTTATAGAGAGCTTAATTTTTTAACTTTTTTTATGTATAAATTTATTTTCTATTATTTAATATGAAAGTGATTTGTTCAATATGCCGGGATATAATTTACCCCGAAGTAAATTTAACTTTAACTAGATGTGGACATCTTTTTCATTTTACTTGTATTGAAAAGTGGAATGAGAAGTATATAGAAAAAAAAATCTATTTTTTCAAATCCATATATATTTATTTATATAATAATTTTGTTTTTAGAAGTCACAATTGCCCAGAATGTCGAAGAGGAACAACAAATAGAGATAAATTCAAAGCATTTTTATGTTGGGACGATGAAGAGAACAAAGATGAAGATCCTTCCTTATTAAGGGATGATATAGATCAATTAAGACTTGAGAATTTAGTTAAAGAGACAGATTTACAGAAAAAAATTAATAGTCTAGCTGAAAAAGAAGCAAAGATTCAGGAATTAAGGTAATATTTTTGAACTTGTCAAAACGTTAGCTCATCACACAAATTTTGAAATTTAATATCTTATACGAAAGCAAAAATAAATTTTATATATAAAAAAGATAATTGCTCTTATTACAATTATATCTAAAATCTATGGTGACCAGGTAATAATTTTAACACCACCATGACCAAGATGTCACCTTATTTAATAAAAGGAAAATGCCATCTCTTGCACTTTTCACTTACTATACCAACTCTTCACCTAAATATTACTCTTATTTATTTGGCCTAATTCTTTAAATAGATGACTAATTTTTTTTTTCCATTATTATTATAATAAAAACAATTCCTTAATTGAGCTATATTCATATTTCTATGATTGTATTCAGAAAAAGACGTAGATTCTCATTAATGGCGACATATATATATATATATATATTGGGTCATTCTGGTCGAATTTGAAATGCACAATTTGTAACTTTGATTTTAATTGTTTGTAATGATTAAGTTAATTTTTTTGTATCCATATAGTAGCACTCAGGTTTTTTTATTTTATATATAAGCCCATTAGCCTCTTAGCTTAACGGTTGAAAAACATCCAGAGGACTGACGTTTTTGTTATAAAAACAAAAAATCTGCTAATTGATATGGAATACTTTTTTTTTCTTTTATATATATAAAGATTACAATGAAAAGACAGCAAATGCAGTATATTGTTGAAATAATTATTAATAAACTTTCCAAGATATCACCTACCAAGGGACTGACGAATTAAGTGTTTAGATGCTGATTTTCGACACAAAAATAACAATAAAAGTACATAAAAGATGGATAACGCCCGGTATTTGGGCACCAATGCCATCTTTACACCCTAAACTTATATAAAACAAATAATTATTTTATCAAGATTATATAATATCAGATATTTTTCAAATTTAGCATAAGTGATGCTCGAATAGAGCTACCCGACTTTGAAATAAAAAGATAATAATGTAAATTTATTTAAAATCAAAATTTATGACTTAACAACGCCTAATAAAGTATCTTAGATTATATCGATATGTATAATAATGATATAAATCTAATAGTTTTAAATAAATTTGCTTTTAAATATTCACTTTTTGAGCTGGTACATCCCAAGGGACTGACATTTTAGGTTTAAAAAGACATTAAATTTTTTTAAATTTCATTATTTATCATGTGTGCTCAAAAATTATTAATTTTTTCTATTAACTGATGTTTAAAAAAAAAGTCTGTATGTTTGATAGACACTGAATTATTTGCAATTCCGCGAAGTTTACCCATTTTTGTAGAATGACCCATATATATATATATATATTAAATTCTTGTGTATTTTATAATAATTCTTTATTGTATAAATGTTTTTCAACCAACCAAATGTAGAGTGAGCACATTTATTAAGTGGTCTCCTATGCTTCTCGTCATGTGATTATTTCATAGTTTTTTTAAATGAAAACTTAATCTGTACAGGCATAAAATTCTATCTTTTGAAACAAAAAAAAAACACAAAAATAATGACATCCGAGTCCATTATACTCATTATAAGGATTCAATCCTTAATAGGAACCTATTAAGATTGCCATCACCCTGCTCACAATGTACATTAGAGCCCTGCACGGGCCGATTTTTTTTGGACCGTACCCGCCCGTGCCCGTATTTTTTTTTTGACTTCCCGCCCGTACCCGGCCGGTAATTTTTTACCATTCTTCAGACCCGCCCGAAATTTAGTGAAGAATATCTAGGAATTTTTAAATAAAATTTTATTAAAAATTACCCTGAAATCATACTTTGTATAAAATAACATTAATATTCTTTTATTTAATAATTAAATAAATAATAATAAATAATTATTAGACTACGTCAAATTAATTGACAAAAAGAATTTTTTTTTAATTATTTAATTTTTTTTATATTTTAAATTTATAATAAAAAAATCTGGTGTGACTGGCGCACAGCACACAACTTTCTCTTACCTTCGGTAATCGAAAGTTGTGTACTGTGCTTGTCACACCAGATTTTTCGTGTCGAAATATATTTAGTTCCCGACAGTACGGAACATATGAATTCAGATGAAAAATTTATAAGTAAGGGAAAATATTTATATTTTGTTACCATGGCAACCATTTCTCCTATCCTTCCCTATGAAATACAAGAGTAAAGTGGTCTTCAGAAGATTTCAATCGCAAAATGAGAATATACATTTTAAAGAGCATCTAAAAAATAATTGATTTTTGAATTTTAAAAAAAATCGTTGGAGCAAATTTTGAGAAAATCGAAAAAAACTGAAAAAGTACATCAGTAAAGTACTAGTACTCTTTGGCCGATTTTGATTAAAAGCTTATTTTCCCGGTCCCGGGGGTGTTTAACTTAAATATAAAATTTCAACTTCATAGCTCAATTCCTTCATGCTTAAAATTGAACACAGACACACACACACACACACACCCACCCACAGACAGACCATGTCGCGAAAACCACTTTTTTGGATTCAGGGGACCTCAAAACGTGAAGATCCATCAAAATCTCGACATCGAATTTTTTTGACATGAATCCAATACTTTCTCTCTATATATATATTACATATATACATAGGTAAGAGAAAGTAAAAAAAATAAAAACTAAACTTCCTTGATCTCAGATGTTGGAAAAGAAATATTTTAAATTTTTTTTTATTTTTTTTTTTATAGGTCCATTCCCGCCCCATTTCATTTACATGACCGTCCACCCGAACCAGTTTATATACACTTGCTACCCGCCCGTAATTTTTTCATGGCCTCCAAAACCGGGCCGGGCGGATAACGGGCCTACCCGTACCCGTGCAGGGTTCTAATGTACGTACATACAGTCGAGGCAGAAAAACATTTACACAATAAAAAATATATATATATATATATCCGTACGAAAAATAAGTTAAGCCTAACAAACTTTGTTAAAACGTCTTCTCTTATGAGCGGCAAAGTGGCGAAAATATAATTCCATTCTTTATTATTGATTCTGGCCTATTCATTTGTTGCCCGGCTATTTATATATGTAGATATGTTTATAAAACTTTCAATTGCCATTCTCAGCAGGCGATAGGCTATATAATTATATACGAAAACTATGTTTCCTCGGGTGTCGCGGGTGCGAAACGTGGAGTAAATCTCAACAACCGACCCGAGAAAACTTTTCTTTGCATTCATTCAGTCGCGGAAGCCTTTCTGTATATATATATAGAGCTCATCTCCAACGAGAGTTTACGTCTCATTCAGAAAACAATAGAAATAATAGGAATAAGCAAAATTATTATTTACCCACCATTACTACGCTTTATTTACATTCTCAATTTATCTTCTTTTTTTTTTGTGTTTACAGGAAATTAATTGAAATTAAAGAATCGAAGATTAAAAAATACCAAAACAAAAATATAGTCTTATCTGAGACAATCGCAATTTTAGAACAGAATAAAATTCACTACGAGGATATAAAAAAGGAAAATGATAAACTTAAGGACCAAATTAAGAAATTAGAAAAGTAATTAATTCATTTTACATACTATTTAGAAAGCTATTCTTACACTTCATCAATCTTAAGACAGAAATGACGTTACAATAACATTTTATAATTTTGATTTAACAAATAGATTAAGTTATGCTCTGTCAAGCCCGGGTACAACCTCGGTTGTGTGATCCCGAAGGGTGGGCGTGTGGAACGTCCCCCAATAGCCATCGGTATAGATCAATTTAAAATATATATGCAAACCCCTAAATGGTCGTAGCACCTGAGAGGGTAAAATAAAAAAAAAAATAAAAAACCCAGGATCTCCAGCCTTTCCGGGGCATAGGCGTGGTGTCCATCGGAGATTTCTATACGACGGGCTGATAAAATTCAATGATTTTCCCGAGAAAAAAATGAAAATTATATTAATATCTATTTCTATTTGTAAATGCATTTAATCTTAGCAGATGATCAATCAACAAGTTAAAAAGTTAATCGTCTCTGTTCACTTTTTTAGTATAAAACAAGAAATTTGTTATGGAAATGGCTTAAATAAAATAGGACTGCCTGGGGTCCGAACCCGCGACCCTCGGTATAGAAGGTTAACACGCTAACCCATACACCAAGCCCGAGGGCACTTTTTATTCCTAGTAAAAGTAAGAGAAGTAAGGCGGGTAACCGAAACAAGCTGAGGATTATGAATTTTTACACAAATCGGATTAAAGTTCAATTATTTAACATTGAAAAGTTGTAGGAAACTCACTCCCAGTACAGACATAAAGGGGGCTGAGTCCGACCTGGTTAACTCTAGGTCTTCCAAGAATTGGCTGGGAGGGAGCAAATCTCCATGAAATCCTAAATTCCATATTCTTTCTGTACCAAAATATCAACTGTTAATACCAAATACAATTGAAAACATATATACATAATGACCAATAACAGCTCCGAGGATGGCTTTAACCAAAGCCGAAACGTCAGCTGTTTTTTTTTTTTTTTTTTTTTTAACATTCACACTTTTTTCTCATTCACACTCACACACACATTCACACAGTCTTTTCGGCAACTTATGAAAAATTTTTCATATTGTTTTTTTCAAAAGCAATGAACTAATCCCATGTAGAAAACACATATTAATTTGTCAAAAGGTAAAGCTAATATTAAATTAACAATTTTTCAGTGTCAAATATCTCGTTGAATCAACGGAAGCTGAAATGACGGAATTTTTAAATAATATTAATTTTACTTTTGAAAATTTTCAAATGATCCAACAAAGTCATTTACTATTGAAAAGGTACGTAATTATTATTTATTAGGAATATTTGAATGGTTCAAAGCAAATGTGGACCAAATTCCAAAAAGTTAAAAATTTTCTTATTTTTCTATTACTGTACCGATCGGGGTGAAATTTTTGTTACAGATATATAATACGCTTTGATGTTTATTAACAGAATCTCCCGTCGATTTGTGGCATTTTAAAAAGGTTATAGTGAAAAAATTGAAAATTGACTGTTTAAATGTATTTATTTATTTATCAACAGTAAGAATTTAACAACTCTAATAATTAATGGTCATTCAGTCTCTCTTAATCTATAGATTAATTAACTTGGGAAGAGAATTGACTAGCTTAATCAGCTGCTGCGACAGGATTCGATCCCAAGACATGTGAATAGAGATTTTCCTCTTGTCAACAGTGGGGACCTGTCGGCAATCGCGATGAGCTCCTTCTTGAGGTCCTTAATGAGATTGACATCGGGAGCCATTCCAAAACAGGGATATTTTGACTTGAAAGCCACTTCTTTGTGTTTGCATGAAACTATGCATTATCTTGAATAAAACTGCAGGAAAGCGGTTCAAATATGACAAAAAATTGCCCCTAAAATTATGATCAAGGTCCCTAGGCTCAGTTGATTATCAGTGTCGTTGTGCTGATTTCAAACATGAAGTCATGAGTGGCAGCCAATATGTATTGGGTTTATTAGTAAATTAAAAAAAAAATGTTTTTATTTTATAGATTGTTTGATTGGTCAAAAAGAAATTTAATTTGGGCGGTCCAGAGGCCCTGCCACGATCTTCGAAACAAATTGCATAATTTTTTCTCAATACAAGTTCGGCGGCCTCATTCATGAATTTCCAGCATTCTCAGAGCTATTATTTGGCAATTTTTTTGTCATATTTGAACCGCTTTCCTGCTGTTAATTTAACTCTTATTCAAGATAATGCATATGTTCATGCAAACGCAAAGAAGTGGCTTTCAAGTCAAAATATCCCTGTTTTGGAATGGCTCCCGATGTCAATCTCATTTAGGACCTCTAGAAGGAGCTCATCCGCGATTGCCGACAGGTCCCCACTGTTGACAAGAGGAAAATCTCTATTCACATGTCTTGGGATCGAATCCTGTCGCAGCAGCTGATTAAGCTAGTCAATTCTATTGCCAAGTTAATTAATCTATAGATTAAGAGTGACTGGATGACCATTATTTATTAGAGTTGTTAAAATCTTACTGTTGATAAATAAATAAATAAAGTTTTAAAGTGGAACTAAATCACCTTAACACATTTAAACAGTCAATTTTCAATTTTTTCACTATAACTTTTTTAAAATGCCACAAATCGACGGAAGATTCTGTTAATAAACATCAAAGCGTATTATATATCTGCAACAAAAATTTCATCCCGATCGGTACAGCAATATGGATGGAAGAGCAGGAGGTTTACTCGATTATGTTGCAGGTAGAGGTGCAGAGAAGAAATAATTTATGAAAAATTATATCGAGGATTTTTAATGACTAGACGACTGTGATTGCAATTTAACAGTTTCGGTCAGAAAAGACTATCATCAGGCCTGTGAAAGATTACAGAAAAAGTGAGTCAGCACACAGCAATACAAAAAATTAATCACATCACCAATTTACATTACCAAGAACATTCCATTAAATAAATGAGATTTGGTGGCTGTGAATGTAATAGATTTTGACAGGGTAGGTTCAGCCAAATAAAAAGCCTTTATATGCTTCTCGACTCCGGAGACGTTTCGAGATATTTTTAATGTCTCATCATCAGTCCGTCTACAAAATGTACATATAAATAAATGATTAGTTTTCGATATACAGTAAAAAGTATAAAATCAATTGTAATAAAATAAAAACATACGCTTACATCGAAAATTAGCATAAAGGTAGTCATTAATATACAGAATATGTACATATAAATTTTATATAATGAATACGCCTCGAAGCGTTCATGGGAGGAAATATTCTCAATAGTTAAAATTCATTGCTCTCATGCATTTATATATATATTGAGAATATTTCCTCTCATGGCATCCTTCGGGCGTATTCATTATATAAAATATGTACATGTTCACTTACGCTGTGACTACCTTTATGCTTAATTTTCGATGTAAGGTATGTTTTTTATTTTATTACAATTGATTTTATATTTTTACTGTATATCGAAAACTAATCATTTATTTATATGTACATTTTGTAGACGGACTGATGATGAGACATTAAAATATCTCAAAACGTCTCCGGAGTCGAGAAGCATCATAAAGGCTTTTTATTTGGCTGAACCTTCTGTCAAAATCCATTCTATAAATTCTAGCTTATTTAAATACAGCTAAAAAGATATTTTTAATTTTTTATTATTGTACATCAGCAAAATATTTATTTTATTTTTATTTGTTAAATGCCTTTCAAAACGAGAAACAAATTAAATTATGTTTAATTTACAGTGCAAAAAATATATATATATATATATGACTTTTTTTTTTGCATT
>JAKCPI010017877.1:0-168756 GCA_023213315.1 Euborellia annulipes | reverse complement strand
AAATTTATTATTTTTTCTTATTATATAGAGATTTGTGTTGTTGTGTGAGTGTATTACTATATATATAATTGAATATAAATAATTAATAATTAGTAAGTAAATAATGGCAGTTGTTTTATAATTAGAGTTTTTTAATCAAAAATAAACTTTATACGACTTACAATACCGTATGAATACCATGAGTCACACATTACTTGTATTAAGCCATATAAGGCTATGCGCTGCGCACTCTTTACGCTCTACCTCAAAAACGGTTAGTCGTATAAAAAAATGCTTCAGATATAAATTGTAGAGAATTTTATACTCTACAACCTTTATAATAGGTCCAAAAATCATTTAAGGCATAAGAAACGAGATATTCGCAAAAAACTGATTTTCGTGACCTTTGACCTTGAATATCGCGTGACGCGGACACGTGATTATATGTGACTTTTGAGACATCATTTAGAATGCCAAAATAAAGGTCCATACAAAAATTCAGCTTATTATCTTTCATTCCGAGGTTGACCCTTATTTTCACCTAATTTGTCTGGGCTATTAATGATATTTAACGGCTGGAAATATGGAAGGATGTGCAAGTGCAGACAGCCAAAAATAAAATACTCTCTGTGAATGTTCAAACCCCCATCATTATTTGATCGTATCTAGACCTATGAAAAGAGCAAATTTTAATATTATAAAAACTTTCAAACTCATATATCATCATATTATTTAATTAAATAAAATAAGTAGTAGAATAAAATACCATCTAAGACTTACTGTTATATATAATTATATAGACCTAACTCTCCCTCAATAGATTTGTTCACTGGGTGAATAAATTTTGCCCGAAACATTTGAACATTCACAGAGAATCGAGAGTGTTTTATTTAGTGAATGCCCTTCAACACCCTTCCATATATATATATATTTTGTCTGGTAATCATAGTGGCGAAAGTCCGAAAATTCAATTTTTGAGTTAAGCCTACCAAAAGTTGTTAAAACATCTTCTCTTTTGATTGCCAAAGTGGCGAAAATATATTTCCATTCTTTGCCATTGATTCTCGCCTATTCATTTGTTGCCCGGCTATTTAAATGTATGGTAAACTAGGTAGAGCCTTGTTTGAAAAGGAAATAATTTTTTCAATCAATGCTCAAAGACTGTTCATTAACCAGTCAATATATCGTTTAAGATAGCAAGTTTGACAGATATGTTTGTGCTTAAGATTGGGCAAAATTAAATGCAGTCTATATGTTTATAAAACTTTCAAACGCCTTTTCTTTAATTGTTGAATTTATGACTTTCGCCACTCAGCATTCTCAACAGGCGATATATATATATATATATATTGTGACTGTCCACATGAAAAGATTCCAAATCTTCACTGGGCCAAATTTTCAGGAGAGCCGCTTTAGTACAAAAGATGCAAGAAAATTGATTTTTTATTATTATTGATTCCGATTCTCTAGATCTTCATCTTATACTCGTATGATGAAATACTCGATTCATCAGAATCGATGTATCTTTATATAAAAAAATTGAAAAAACAAGGCAAAGGTGAGATAAGAGACCAAACAAACTTTAAACGCATTTTTCTTTAAACTAGATTTTTCATAACCAAAATTTTTAAAATTCATATCTCCCAAACAAAAAAATGATAAAAAAAAATACCGGCTTGTTCAGCAGGATGTGTTCTGTAGAGAAAGCATATAAACTCAATTTTGACCCCGATGAAGATTAGGTATCTTTTCATGTGGATGGTGACATATGATACTGGAAAAGTAAGAAAATAAATAAACTAACCAGATGAGAAAAACAAGAATTGTAGATTGACTTCCTCTTCGCTTCTCGTAGTCGTAAGCGTCAAGTCGACGTGTCATGGTCATTGGAAAGATCGTTCTTGCATCGGCCATACCTCTCTATTCAACGCCCTCGGTTGTGAAACCCGAATCGGACTGCCTGTGAATGATTTCAACTGGTCGATCCATGGTGATCTGCGTGGTTTTTCCCTGAACTTTGCTCTCTATAATGATCTTATTGAGCGAAATTTCTTTGAGCATTATGCAGGATTCGATCCAGACTCATTTTCACCCCCAGCTCCTCGAGGATAGAGCTTTTGGTGCGATGGGCCGCCCAAGAAATTCTGAGCAGTCGTCTCCAGCGCCACATTTACTGATAAAAGGCAATTATGCTGTCTTGGTTTTTTTCATAAAACACGGCTCGGACCTAAACAAAAAGATGGAAAAGATCAGTGTTTGCATCAGTCTAATTTTACTTGATTTACCTACTACTACAGCTAATTTAAAATAAAAAATTCCTTTCATTTTTTTATGCCTGTTTATCAAATTATTGTATGAGATTATTTAGGTGTACCTTGTTTCATTATATTTCATCTCGCTGAGTTTTCTTTAAAACATTCTGGCTTAAAACAGATCAAGATTTTTATCTCTCTGCAAACTTCTATATATATATATATATATATGATAAGAGATAGTGTTCTCTCCGAGCTCCAAACTTATCAGTTGAAAGGAACGTCTTTTGATCCGAATCACATCTAAAATAAAAAATTAATCAATTAAATAATTTAATACAAATTTTTCACTTAAATAATTATAAAAAGATTTAAAATATCTGGTACATTTTAATTTAATTTCCATCTTTCCAATAAATTATATTAGAATTATATATATAAAGATAAAATATTAATAATTAGTATACTATTGTTTAGGAAATTTAAGAAAATTAATAGATTAAAGAAATTAAAAATTTTGTTTTTCCTAAAATTAGATAAAGTTAAAGTCAAGAAATAAAATAATTTGTCTTTTAGATAAAGAAATAAATAAAAATAGAACCCAAATTTTATCATTCCTTGACTCATAGACCACCTTGCTATAAAGACATAATAGTTATTAATTAATAATATGATTGGAAAATTAGAGTGATGAAAATAAATAAACTCCCCAAATGGCAAAGTGAGATGACGTTGAGTTAACTTGACAACGACAAGAAGAATCTTGGAAGGAATTCTGATATAGAAATAAAAAAATGAATCATATTTTTTGTTGCTCTCAAATGACAATTCAAATTTAAAGATTTCCATAAAACCAAAGTTACCCTAAAAAAATAAATAAATTCAGTTTGATTTTTGATAGATTAAGAACTGTCGATCAAGAAAAGCCCCTTAAACTTTGTTAAATTCTTTATTTGAATTGATTTAGAAATGTTTTTCTTAAAAGATTAGTCCCTGACGTCCAGTGTTAATTTAAAATTAAATAAAAATTCGTCTCGTTTTCATTTGTTTATATATTTGTTAATTAAGTCTTACCTTGTTTAATGATATTTAATCGATTGCATTTTCTTAGAAACATTCTGGCTTAAAACTGCTGAATTATTTTCTCTCCATTTTTTTATATACTATCAGTAATTTCATTTCTAATAAGATGAATAAAACAAATAAAATTCTATGATATATATATATATATATATATGATGCTGGATATTGTATTCCTTCTGTGTTCCAAAAACATGCTTTGAAGAGAAGTCTTTTGGTCCACAATCACATCTAAAATGAAAAATAAATAAGCTTAATTCATTTAATAAGGTTTTTCTTAAATAATTACAAAAAGATTTAAGATGAAGAAAATGATTAAAATACATTTTAAAACATAGAAGGTAGGTAAAGATTCTGCTTGCATCTAACTTTAAAAATTATTTATATAAATACTTCTAAACATGTGATTTAATCTTGATAGAAAAGGTCAGATTAAATTTCCTCCCTATTCACTCTCAATTATTTGACCCTTTCCAAAACACATAATTATTTAAACTAATTAAAAATATCACATAATTATTTATATTAATTAAAAATAAAGGAAAAAAAAATTATTTGTCAAAGTGAAGGAAATAGTGAATGAATTAATAAAACGAATATCTATTTAGTTTATATAATGAAGATATTAAATTAAAAATAAAAATTAAATAATTAAAAGAATAAAAGAAATGAAATATTAAATAAAAATGAAAATAAAATTTGACAGACAGACAAAGAAAGGTTATCATATTTACGAGTTTAGAATATTTTTAATTATTTAATTTATTGAAAATAATAATCTTGAACCAATTAAATAAATATTTAAATGCATTACTGACCTTAAAAAACAGAAATAATTAAGATGAAATATAAATTAGTTGATCTGCTGACATGTGAGAAATATTTTAGCCGGCAAAGTCATGGATGAGATAAAGAGACGCGGCATTCGCTTGCGTTTTCAATGGAGTCAAAGTCAAAGCAATCGAGCTTCTCGATTTTATTACTTCTATTGAAAAAAATTATTATAATTTAAATAAAAATAATTAAATATAATTTATTCTATTCAAAAAATTAAATTAAATCAATATATAACATATATTTGAAAACAATTTGTGAAATGTCAGATTCTCTCATAGGTGCCAAATTTGAAATTTTCTTTTAATTCCCTCAACTTATATTCACAAATATTCAAATATTAATTGATTTTTTTCTATTACTCTTTTTTTTTTTTTTTAAATGGTAAGGAATTTAAATTTAATTTCTAAAATTGACCATAATTGAGATTGGATAAAAAATAGGCGAACAATTTTTTACGTTTTAAAAAGTGATAGTTAAAAACGAAATTAATTACTAATATCAATTTTTATCGACCCACGCGATAAATTTTCCAGTATAACTATATATATATATATATAACTAAATATCGTTTTTTTCCCTGGATACGAAATTAAATTTTGTGAAGGGGCAAGAAATTTGTTATTTTAATTCTATACCAATTTTAACTCATTACTAATTTGAATATGAATATTGAATTACTTACATTTTTTTTTTACCATCCTTGGTTGGAGTTGAATCTTTTTCTTTTCCAATATAGCAGTAGTTGGCTTGATAAAAAAAACGAACTTTTTTTTTTACTTTTCCCCTCTTGCGAAAATCATTTGACCTTTTTTTTGGGGGTGCGAATCTCATCCCATCTTTTCAAACTCAGGTTTCGGTTGGTTTTTAGCCGAAATCGAAACTTCGGCGGTTCTTAATAAAAATTAATTTATTCCAAAAAGAAGTCAATCTCCGCTACTCCCTCCCTCCAAGTTGTGAGCTTCACGTGATTTTTATTCATCGCCAATATAATACCTGGCCGGTGAAGAGGTAGACCCGTCGGATTGGACCGGGGCGGACCAATCTGTCGGGTCAATCTGCCACGGTTAAAACTTTCCGTTATCAATTTGGCTTAAAAAAGTGGAGACTTTGATCTGTCGGGTTGAACCAATCTGCCGCCACTGTTAAAACCGTCATCACCCATAAACGTAAAAGAAAACCCGTAGATCGACCTGCAGAGTTGGCGAGCCAAGTACGTATGGGCAAAATCTTTGGACCGTCGCAGTTTTGGCCACGGATTTGACTAAATCTTCGGTCTTTCGTCTTGACGAAAGTTTTGTCTGCCAGTAGACAGATCAAGTAGAATCGAAATCATCTCTTATAGATCAAACTAGGTCCTGTGCTTGAATATATCGAGCATGAGCATGGAAATGGAAACTTGCCAGAAAAATGATAATTGAATAAACGTTGCATTCAGAAGTAATAAACAATTAGAAATTTTATACTCACAATATATGTGCTAACATTAAGAGCCGTGGTGCCCGTCTCTTAAGGAAAATTTCAAAAACTCGCATAAAATATTTTTCCTTGTCTTCTTCTTCAATTAACACTCAGTTTTTCCAGATTTTTGCATTTAGTTCTTTTTCTTTTAATTCTTCGGATGAATATTTATTTAAATAATTTGTATACCAAATAGCATAAATAATTATAAAAGGATCATATCTATTTTAATTATAATAATAATTGAGTATCGTTGAATAAGACTAAAATAATTAAAACAAAAATATTTTTTAAGAAAATTGATATTTATTATTTTTAAAATTTTAATGCAGTCGAAAGATGCAATCTTCAGACAAACGCCTTAATTCCAGAACTGATTCTAATTGAAAAGCTTAAAAAAAAGTCTTATTTTGAAAATACTTCCAACTCCTTGATTTATAAAAATAACCATTAAATTTTGAAAATATTCTTAAAAAAAAAAGAAAAAAAAAAGAATATAAGAAACAAACGATTTCTTAAAATATACTTTTTATATAATTAGTCTCATATATTCTTATATATATATATACTATCAATTTGAGTATCATCTTAAAAAACAAATTATTAAGCACCTATTTTTTTAAAATTAGCTAAAATATAGCGTCTCCTCATAATATTCACTTTTAGAACTCAAATAAAACAAAGATGACTTATTTTTTTGAATTTAAAAGCAAATAAGATTGTTTTTGGCACTTGGCAATAACAAATTTTCTTGGCTTGAATGAACAAAAGAATGTCTATTGAATTATTATCTTTGTTTTGTTATAGGTTTAAAGTGGAAAATTTATTCCCTTTCATAAGACTATTTCCTCATTTCGATGATTAAAATAAATTTTGAAAAAGTGCTCCACTTTATTTTTGCTTGAGGGCAAATTACCGTCATAGGTTTGTTTAATGCCAACCAAATTTTTGATAAACAAGCCCATCTCTGCACCATGAAAAGTCTATCATGAAATATTCACTTCGTGAACCTCCGTTGGTTTAATTCTTACACCAACTATGGCTGCTAGCATTTTTTTCATATCCTACAGTTAACTTATATGTGAACAAAAACAATTTCAAATCCAAGACATCATTCTATGAAGAAAAATATTCAACAGTCAAGTTAAAACCTTGGCAGATATTTACCACTCGTACAAAATAAGATTGTTTTATTCAAGTTCAAACAGAGCTCTTATAGGAAGACCTTATATATATTGCTAAATTTTAAAAACAAATGATACTTTGAGCAATAAATTCAACTTAAAAAAAAAAAAGGATCATTTTATTTAATTAATAAGAGAAAGAAATTAAGTTAGCCAGGAAGGATAAAAATGACCAAATCATGTCGTCAACAGGACTTTAAGGATTAGTGGTTGTAGTTTGTAAATGAACTTAGCCAGCCAAAAAAAGAAGACTCACTGTTTAGTTGTGGTCGTTTCGAATAACATTTCATTCCTCCAATTGTCCATATATCCATATATATGTATAAAGAAATTTCGGGGGGGGGGGGGGGGGGCTGACCCCACCCCTTATATACGCCCCTGTAATGCATGAATGTTATACGAATACTAGCGATCTCAGGGTGGCCAGCTAGGCTCTTGGCAATGAGAAATAAAGTTTTTTTTTTTCTCCGAATGTTTCGAAATAATCGGAGAAAAAAATACGCTTAAAAAGTTATTTCTCATTGCCAAGAACTTGGCTTACACATACCACTTGGCATGCCACATCCTTTCATAGAAAAAATATGAATCTTTATTAAAGCTATGCTAATTTCAATCCGCAACTAAATTATTCTTCCTTATTTAAATCCATCAATGCCTAGCTCACTCCACTAAAATAAAACAAGAAATTTTCCATAACAAAATCCTTGGACCGTCACTGTATTCGACTGTGCCAAAAATACTCGCCTTATGCTTTGGCTACCTATGCTCATCCAAGTTTGATACATTTTTATTCATTTGAAAATCCTTAATGTCCTGATAATGGAATAGACTTTTTTTCACTTCCTTTTATTTTAGAAATTAAATCCTTCTCATATTTTGTTCAGATAATATAAAGTAAAGATGTCAAACTCTTTTTTTTATTTAGTTAAATATATTTTCGAGATCTATATATTTTAATAAGCTAAACACCTCGGATTTTAACGAGAAAACAAGACTGTATTTTTTTTTTTTTGGCGAGACCCCCTCCCGGCCTTAAGGGCTTTGCTGTTTACAGTAGTGAGTTAGAGCAGACCCAGATGTCTGTACCTCTGCGTGTTTAAATAGCAGCAATCAAGGGAGAAATTTTTCTTTAATGTCTCTCACTTTCTTCTCTTAAATATCCGGTTAACTTGCACATAAAGGGAAATGAGTTTTGTTGGTGTAGATCGAGAGTCCGGTGACCTAGTGCATTGGACAGCACACCGATGCCCTGAAAAGGTTAGAGATCCTGGGTTCGATTACCGGGGGTCATGGAGCGTTTGGCCTCACCAACAAAAAAACATACAGTCTTGTTATTTCAATTTCAGTAATAATAAAAGAGAGAGTGTATTCTGAAACAAAGAAAATAATGGATAAAAAAGAAAAAAAATTAACATCAACAGACATCAACAAGATTATTCTCTAAACAAAAACGTTAACTTTTAACATCTAAAATAAGCGATAATTCATTTTAACATCTCCTTGCCTCAAATTGCTATTCTCTAAGTAAAAACTTGAACGCTAAAACGTTAACATTTAGTCAATAGTGTTAAAAATTAATATATAATAAGGGTCTTTAACATTTTAAAGCAATTGTAATTAACGTCTTTAACCTAAAAAGCAAGGTTTTGATTTTGACAGTTTTGAGATAATAGCAACATGTTAACGTCTCTGTTAAGTTGGTTAACGCTTGTTTACTTTTTAACACCCAATTTATGTTAATTTTAACGCCTGTTTTTAGAGAATAGGCCTGCAAGAAATTCAAGTATCCGAGAAAGAGTTTGACATTCAAATAATTAGAGAAATATTTAATTAAATTTTCTTTGTATCTACAAATCTTAGATACCCTTCATTAATAATAGACTTTTGACAAAGTTGAAATTTTTTTTTTTTTTTCAATTTTGGAAAAGGATTTAACCGGCTGGCTTTTCATACTCGTTTTCTATTCCCTTTTTTAAGCTGTCATCGTATATTTTTAATTATTAATTTGTCAAATTAAAAAAATCGAATGAAAGCTATAAATAGAATAAAATAAATTTGGAAATATTAAAGATCGTATGATGAAATACAAGTTGAGGATTTTTTTTTTTATTATATAGTACAAATATCTATCTAAAATTTATTATATTATTTATATCTAGCCTAGTCAAATAATTTCAATTTATCCACTTAATGTAATATTTATACAGCTTTATATATAATATATATATGTATATATTTATATATAAATATATATATGTATATATATTTAATGATATTGATTTAAATAATTGCTTTTCAGATGTTGGATCTATTTTCTTCTTAATTATAGTTATTATATCAGGAGTCTGATAAATTAATTAATAAATGTAACTTTATGATTAATTTATAATATTCAATAATTAATCATTTTTTTTAAAAATAAATTTTTTTTAAAGACAAAATCCACAATCGCTTTCCAGATCTTATATATTTTATGTATTTTTACAGTTTGTTATAAGATATTAATTCATTACACTCACGTCACTCACGTTCTCATTAAAATGTTTAAGAGTTCATTTTCATTGTCTGTGTAGAATTTTTATTGTAATAATAAGGATTGTTTTAACTATAGAGACCCCTGACCGATAAAGGCGTTCTTAAGATAGAGAATGTACATTCTCTTTGTGGAAAAAAGTTAATTGGTATCACTTTTTATCTATTTTTTTCTCCCCTTTTCATTAATTTTTTTTTTTCTTTTCACTTTAATTTTCAGATTTCATTATTTTTTTTTTATTTATGTGATCAAAAAAATTTATGTCGAAAAATGACCTAGAAATAATTTGACTAGGAGACAAAAAGGGTTTTTTTCAACTTTTGCACTTTTTTTTTCAATTTTTTTCTTTTTTATATATTTTTTTTTTAAATTAATTTAGTGATCGATATATATATATATAAATAATGAATCACTAAATTAATAACAGGAAGCAATCAATAGGATAGATATCGATATCTATCCTTATATATTCTTGAGTATAAAGATAATTTAGAGTTGGTATTGTTTTATATAATTTACAAAGAAATAATAATAAAAAGTTCCACAAAAAAAAAAAAAAATAAAAAAAAAAAAAAAAAAAATAAAAAAAAAAAACCCTAAAAATAAATTTTAAGGAATAACAACAAAAAATTTTATACATAACCAGAATTCTTTCAGGATAAATGAAACCTGAATTGATCTGGAGTTCCCTAATAGCTTATATATTAATAATTAATAATATTGATAATCAAAATTAAAAACTGTACAATTATGGGTAAAAGTTCTTGAAACTCAAGACCCAAATTTTCATATCTAAATGTAAATATATATATATATATGTATATATTATATATATATTTATTAATAATATATAAAACTATATTTAAATGAATATTGCATACTCATTTATCAATATAGTTGTATATTATTTATATTCAAATTATTTAATTAGAATTCTTAATATTATATGAATATATATAATATATATATTCGAAAATTTTTACAGAAATATAATGTCCATCGAGTAAGACGAAATCAATCTTCGTCGGAATCTTCTGTTTCAATTATTGTAGCAAAGAAGGGGACTACAGATTTAATGGCCACCGCTTTACCATTCATTTCAGCTGGGTCTTTTGAGGATTGCCATTGTTTGAAACCTTCGTTACTAATCACTGAACCCTCCCACAATTGAGTAAACACATCACTTAATAGACCTGAAAGAAATAAAATAAAATTCAATGAATTTTACACTCTAGAGAAGTGAAAATTCTATGAAAAATTCACATTCACGATAGGAAATTGGTCAAATAATTTGCTGTCATCTAATTTTTTTTTTCATTTATTGAGATAGAAATGTGTTGAATCTATACTCTCAATATTCACACGGCATAAATAAGTTTCACTTCACAAAATCAATAAATTCCCTAGCAAATTATTTACTTGCATTATTTACCTGCTACGCAGCAGTTGAAAAAAATAAGAGCACGCATACGACTGGCCCTTTAAACAGTCATAGACCCTTTTGTGCTGTGGGCAGTCGGTACCCTCGCTTGAATTCAAGATCCTTCCTTAACATTTCAACAAGAAATATCCCCCAAATTGGCAATAAACTTGCCCGCCAGAGGCGAGCAAGGGAATCCCAATCCAGGGGGCCCAGCCCTGGTTAGGCGGAAGGCGGGCTTTGCGACTATCTATTTATATAATTCGCTAATGTCCATTTGTCTGTCATGCTCTATTTGACCAACTTCCCATTGGAATTTTGAAACGAAATTTTATATGCTTAAAGAGGACCCTTCTAGGGATTACAGGAAAATTAATTTCATCCCGAAATTCAAGCAGGATTGGAATAGCAATAATAATTTTCTTTTCAAAATTAAAAAAAGGCGAGGGTCCGCCGCAAGCGAGCTGAGGTGGTCCAGGGGGCAAAGCAGGGGGGTCTTGATGCGAAGTCGGTCCAAGGCGGGCGGGATTTTGGGGATTTTGCTAATGAAAATGATTTGCATTTAAAGAAACTTGAAGACCGGATTTAAATTTAATGTCTGTGTTTAAATTACTACTATCTAAATTTGTTTACCTTGCGGATGCTCGAGTTTATGAACTAACGCTTGAATAGCATAAATACAATGAAGCTCTAAATCAGCATTTCCATCAATGTATTTGAGAAGGAGACTATTTAATGAAGTGAAAATGTGTTCGTTCAATTTTATAGACGCAGGCGGCGAACCTATGAAGAGAAAAAATAAAACAAACAAATATAATATAAATAAAATAAAAAAATATTTATAATAATAAAAAATGTCCAAGAAACCTATAGGGCTCAAGTAAAATAGAAATAGAAAAAGAACCCCTCAAACGTTCTAAGTGAATTTTAATTTCGCAAGTAAGAAAAAAAATTAGTCAAAACTAAGAAAATGTTTTAACTAATGAATGACTTGCTTTATTTCAATTTTATTAAAGATATAATACTTACGAACTAACGCTGTCTCGCAAATGGCTGTCGTTAAGGCACGAATAAAGGCGGGTTTCTTTACTCCTTCACCCACATTTACCTATAAATATCAAAGAAAAACATTTATAGAATATAATATTGATTAATGAAAGGATGCAAGAACAAAATACTCTGATCTAAGTAAATGCTATTTTGGAAATTTATAATTGTAAATATATTTAATTATGGTATAAACTTACATTTATCCAATCATAAAGAAAATCAAAATTTGACCAAGAATTTCCGTCTCTTAATTGTTTTATCTTTTCTTTAATTTCTTCTTCAGTAACTTCTCTTGTGAGACCAGAATTACTAGTTGGCGAACAATTCAGGACATATTGTATTTTCTGGAAGAATAAAAAAAATGTTTATATGATGGAAGGATCAAATGTTCAGTAAAAGCTCATTGAGCATATTTAAACATAAGATGAAATTATACAAGTAAGAAGATATTTTGATACAGATATTAAAAAAAAAAAAAAAAAACAAAAAAAATGCAAGGACGTGATGGAGATAACAAGATTGCGTGCATCATAAAGTAGATTGGAACGGATTAGAGACACTAACAAGGGGAGTGCATAGTCTTCCTGTCACCGATTTGAAGGAAAATTTTTTTTATGTGTACTACTTAATGACAAACAAATTCTGTTAAAGCGAGAGAATGCGCTTCTCAACCGTTCATCTAAAAAAAAAAATGTAAAAGATTTTGCCAGAATGCCTTAAGCCGTTGCTAACAATAACAATTCGAAAAGCCTCTGTGGCCAGTAGATTAGTAGCGTTCATTCATTGTAAAAACATGAAATCTCGATTTCGAATCTCGCCAATGCATTTTTTTTTTTTATTTTTTAATTATTGGATAAGGATATAAAATTATTTTTGAGCTATTTAATAAATATAAATTATATTAAAAATCTACCAGTATAATTTCGAGAATATAAAGAAAAAAGATATTAGAGCTCTTAGAGAGTGAGAAATTTATTACTTACATTTTCTTCCACGTATGTTTCTACATTGTGATTTGGAAGGAAGTCACTCAATGTAACTTTCTCTGTTTCAAAACATTGTCGGATCCAATTTGGAGGCTGAAAATAAGAAAATCAGTTAGATATCAAATTTACTTTTATAAAATTATATATATATACTACCTGATGTTTGACAATGATTTGGAATAAATGTGGTAGTAGTTTTTCGCAATCAATATTTTTACTTTTAATTGAATCACGAAATTGGCTCCAACTAATAGCCTTTGAATATAAAAGTGGGGCTAAAAAAAGAAAAAAAAAAAAGAAAAATTAAGAGTTTTGTAACATTTCTATATTAAAAATAATCTAATATATATAATTATCAGCCCTGTTGAGCATTAAAAAAACCATCATTAGTTTACTCTGGAGTAAGAATTATCATCATGTATGAAATAATTTTTTAGCGGTATTTTAATATTAGAAATAATTAAAGAATACTCATATCAATATGTTGAAAATAATAAATCTAGTTTTAAAATTTATATGAGAAATTTGAATATATAATTAATTACCTATCATTTCGGCTGAGAAATCCCAAAATTTCGGAACATCGATTATCATATCGTCGGAGATTTCAAATAATTCGATGAATCTAAAATATAATATAATTAAATTAATTCCAAGTAAGAAAATTCTAGATATATTATATGAGCAATATGATTACTTTTGGCCAACTTTTGTGGGAAGGAGTGTTAATTGCCAGTAGCATTACACGGTGATTTGACTTGTTGCGAAAAAATTGTATTGTAAATACCATTTAACTTTTATTACCAAAGTCCCTTTTGTGATATAATACGTATATTAGCTAACTGGTTTCTGAATCAAACAAAAGTTTAAAAAATGTTATGCTAGGAGCAAAACTTTGGTCTAAAAGTTAAATCGTACAATTTTTTCCCAACAAATCAGGGCATAACGTCACTTTCGAAGGAACAAACTACTATCAGGAATTAAAGTTAGAAGAAAACGCAGACAGAATTTTTTCTTTAAAAATATATTTCAACAGCTGACGTTTCGGCTTAGGCCAAAGCAAAATATATATATATATATATATATATATTCTGGCTGCGTTTTCTTCTAACTTTCATTCCTGATACAAAAATAAGATATCCTTACACAAACAAATTACTATTGCTGGTGAGATGTACGAGTAGGCAATCAAAGTGAAAAGTATAAAGTGACAGCGCGAATCCTATTTTTTTTAAATATCTCTTAATAATACTTAGATTTTTATAATTTATTTCAGTGCAAGATACAGAAGTTCCAAAAATAGGAAAGACAATTGAGTAAACGATTTTCTACAGTAACATTTCCAAATAAAAGGCAATATCACTGATATATTCCAGTCGACGGAAAATCAATGATTTTAAAAGTGACATCATTTGCTACAGCTCAAAAAAATGTTAATTTTCAAGGAATTGTTAAATATAACATCTTAAATAAATTAGGGCCGGTTGCGCCAGTTCGCTAATCCATTTTCTCAAATTCAGCTAATGCATTGCAATTTTTAAATTTTGGTAAACAAATTATAAGTCATGTCTTCATTAAGTTGCTAGCTTCACAAAACCTTTAATACTGAAAAGGGTATACTAAGAGGGTTTCTGCATTACAAACTAACAATAGACAACCTACTGAAGCAACGGACCCTAAATAATTTAATCTTATAAAATAAAGTAAACCCCCGAGGGAGCTGAAGATTTGCAAACAGTCTTTTTTAATAAGGTACATATTAAAATTTGCGGAAAACTCCTCCCCATAAAAGTAAAACTATTGCTTAATTATAGTATATAAAACTTACCCATTTAAAACATCATTGGAATTTATTAAATTTTTCATAATAAGATGCGCGAGTATATCACCAATAAAACCTCGTGCACTGGCAGTCCGTTCAAATCCTTGATTAAGGATATTATTAATAAATTCTATTCCTTGTTCTTGAATGAACGTATCTTCAAAATTCAACGCCATTTCCTTAAAAAGATTTCATTAAATTAATATTTGTTTTTTTATTTTTTATTTTATAATAATTTTATTTATATAGAAATTTATTAAATCAGTAACGAGGAATTCCATTAAATATCTTCAAGCCAGGTTTGGTCAGATTAGGGATTGTCATCATATTAAAATTAATGTTAAGAATATTTTAAAAAGAATAAATTAAAAAAATAAATACCTCTAGATTAACATTAGAAAGATATTCATCCAATATAGCCAAAGTATGTATTTTGACTTTTTCTGGATTTAATTGAACTGGTATCTTCATTCCAAAGGAAGTTGCTGATGAAGCACCACCAGCTGCTGTATTTGAAAGGGTTCGTGAAGTTGATGATTCCCTAGAGAGACTATTTGAACTAGATCCTCCCAAATTTGTAGCACCTAAACTCGTACTAGGCCCAGCTAATGACGTAGCTTCCGCTCCCAATCCTGAATTTTGGATGCCAGCACCCAAAGATGAAGAGATTGATGAAGAGGTTGAAGAATAGGGGAGGGAATTATGCCCTTCACGATGAGCAGAGGAGGAATTATCACGTGAACTAGAGCGAGAAACAGGAGGAGTAGTTTTATGCGAACTTAACATCCTTTGTCGATCAGTTTCTTTTTCCATGTTCATCATGTTGGAAGCGGAAGGTCTCATAAGTTCGGAAGCGCGTTTGTCATGTTCATTTGTATCGAGTGCAGCAAATTTATTACTATTATTAAATGTCGCAGGTTTCTTATCTTCTACTTTGCTTGCAGCACCTCGACCCCATGAAGCAAATTTGCCTTTATGGCCTAAATCAAGTGGCTCGGAGGACTAAAAAAAAAAAGTAAATATATATATAGTAATACACTATTTAAAACTATAAAATCAATATCAATTAAAGAAAAAACCTAATAGTTATTTTGTTGGTTGATTAAGAGAATATAGAGAATATTTTATCTATTTTTAACTGTGAAATTATTTGGAAAAGGGAAGTGGAAATATAAAAAAAAAAAAAATACAAAACCCCCCAGACTAAATCTGAGATGCTCGCTCGTTCTTAAAGAAATTAGAAACGATCACTCGATTAAGATCATCCCTGCAGGTAACGCCACTGTACAGTGAGGGACAATATTAAGTCCCACCCATGCGTTTTCTTGTGATTATTTCAATGTTTTTATAAAAGAAAATGAAAATCTTTATTGGAATTATTCTAGGTTTGAACCATGAAAGTTTCCATTAAAAAATATATCCTATTTTTTTAAAAACAATGAAATAATCACAAGAAGAAAACGCATGGGTGGGACTTAATATTGTCCCTCACTGTACTAATGAAGACAGTAGATTACAAACAAAAAATGGAGAACATTTTAAGAGTCTTCCATTCATGAAATATTGAAGAAAGATCCTTAGCATAAATTCAGTAGAAAAATAAACTCTGCCCATTGATGAAAAAGAAAAAAGAAAATTAAAGCCAAAAGATCCATAACTTCCAAAAATATAGAGCAATCTCAAAATTTACAAAATCAACCAATCATTAAGACTAAAAGTCAACCAATAAATTCAGTCACAAATAATTCCTTCAAATATCTAGCCCAATTATTGAAGCCTTATACCGGCTCTAATTTTTCTAATGTTAAAAATTCCACCCATCTACACTCACCGGCACAATTAACCCCGCACACCAAATTTTTCTTATTAATTTCGAAATTTATCTGCTTAAAGTATATCAAATGACTTTTAAATGTTTTAAATGCTACTATGTAAAAAATTAATATTAAATAATAATTTATTAAATAAATATTATATTACAAATAAATAAAATCAAATTTATTATGTAATCGCTAATCTCGAAAATTTCGTCAAAATTTTTAAATCATATACAATCTCGTTGTAAGTTGAATCCTTTGATTAGGCGATTTAATAATTTAAAAAAATTATAAATTAATAAAAAAATTTATTATTTATGCCATTAAGTGCAACTGATGTGGCACGGGCAGTAGCTCTTATCGATGAAGGTTTTTCTCAACGATATGTGGCAAGTGTGCTTCGTGTTCCGCGAACAACTGTAAGAGATGCTATTAGGCGGTTTCGGGAGACTGGTTCCTATACTAGGAGACCTGGCCAAGGTCGAAAGAGGTGTACCTCTGAACGTGATGATCGTTTTATTGTCAGTAACATTTCAAGAAATCGCTTTACATCTGCAGTCGAGGTCTATAATCGATTAAGAGAAATAAGAAATGTTACAGTCAGTGAAAGAACAGTAAGAAGAAGAATAAAAGGAAATTTAAAATCTTTAAGACCAGCTCGGGCCCCAAAACTTCTCCCTCGCCACAAGAAAGATCGTCTTTTTTTTGCTCGGGAACATCTCGACTGGACAAGTCATCAATGGAGTAATGTTCTCTTCTCAGATGAAACGAGAATATCATTAAGAGGTCCAGATGGTCGTTCACCCATAGAAATTAATAATAATAATAGTTAAAGTTAACTTCTGATTGATATTGAAATAATTAATAAAAACAGGGTGGGCGGTTAATTGTGCCAGTGAGTGAAGTAGAAATCTTATCAAAGGTAAACATCACAGCAAATGACATTTTAGACAGCCTGGATGTAGACTCCTGTAGACCATCGAAATTATTAAATCAAAATTTCCATTAAACGAAAGAACTCTCGAAATGGTAAAATTTTGTCAGTCATCCACATATTTCATGTATGACAAAAAGAAAGTTGTGCAATGGAAATATCTATTCCCAAACAACAACAACATTAATATCCAAATTATTAATAATATCTAATTTTTTATATAAACGTTGCCCAAGTATTACAATTTAAATTACACAATTTTATTTATAATAATTAAATGTACGGTTTGATGTTGAGTGTATAATAAAATAAAAATAAAGTCACTATACCTTAAGTTGCTTAAGTTTACTCATTTCTAATAAGTGTGGTCGGGTATTTCTTGATTGAACAGATTGCCAGTCTGTTTCATTTTCTAAAAAAATTAAAAAAAAAAAATATAAATATATATAAATTATGCATGTAAAAAAATTCTTTGTACTATAATTATAAAGCTTTAATAAAATATCAGATTTGTTTCACTTCATGAGAATCAGAAACTCTAGTCTAGCATATTTTAAGGTTATCATCATTTTATAATAAATATTTAATTTAAATTTTTTATATTTCAGAAATGATAAATAAAAAAAAAACTACATACTGCTCTTTCCACGCCTATCTAGTGTCCTGTCATCTTTTCTTGGAGTATTACTCATTGCTAAATTCATTGTTTCAATATTTTCGCGTTCTCGTTCAGCCTCCTTTTGAATTTGATCTATCGTCTTAGGATTAGCGTCATCTCTTCGAGGAACCCATTTATTTTGACGTAATTCTTCAACATCTTGAACCATAAACCTTACTCTTGATGAGATTTTATTTCGATCATCTGCTATCATTTTCATTTTTTCTATATACATTCCAATGTCCTATATAGAAAAAAAAATCAATATTAAAATTTTATCTTTTAAAATAAAAAAAAAAAGACATTTGTATTTAAAAAAACATCAGATTTATTTAACTTCAATAAATATTCAGAAACTCTAGTCTAGCAAATTAAAAAATTATCATCATGAAAACAAATTATTAAGGAGGCCCTAGACGGTCAATCATTTTGATCAAACGGTTCAGTCAATCAACCTTCAATCTTTTGATTAAAACTCAGTCAGCCAGATAGTGTTTGATCTATGACCACATTTGAGTTTTCGATTCGAACAATGGTATCCAACACCGATTTGGCTTTCTTTGTATTGACGTTGGTTGTCGTTCAAGGGTAAAACAAAAAACTGAAACGACGTTGGTGCAAGGAATGGTACAAATTAAGAAATCGCTTCACTCATGAACACTCACAACACACATTCACACAGTCTTTTCGGCTTAGGCCATATAAGACTTTGATTATAACCGTTATATTAATATATATATTTGGGGTCCAGGCATTCTTATTTAAGCCATTTGGTAGCCGAATAGCTTAAATAAAAAAAATCATAGGACTGTGGGATCCGAACCCGCGACCCTTGGTGTACAAGACCAGACACTAACCCCTACACCAAGCCAGCGGGCTATCTTAGTTCCTGATAAAAACATGACAATACACATGAAAACATACAGTGTATATTCAAGGGCGGTCCTAGCCTTACATTTTGGGGGGGGGGGTCACTGTTTTTTTTTTTTTTTATAGTATAAATAAATGGGGCTGGTCCCCAATAAATATATATTAATCAAATATGAGTATCGTTTAAGTCTTAAATGGCCTAAGTTGCCGAAAAGATTGTGTGAATGGGAGAGTGAGTGGGAAAAAAGTGTGTGTTAAAAAAAAAAGATTTGGGGGGGGGGTCCCGACCCCCTTGACCCCCCCTCTGGGACCGCCCTTGTGTATATTAGATTAATTATTGGTGAATGAAGTGAAAAAATAATTTTTTGTTGTCAAAAGTAATTTAGAATATGCTGTTAATTGAAAATTTTTGAAATAATAAATAATATAAGTGATAAAAACTGACGCACCTCGGGCAATTCTTTTGATGAAATACAGGCATCATTTGTGCCCCTTAGTTTGTTCTTGTCTTTATGCGACATCTTAATGTTTGAATCAGACTAAAAATAATCAAGAAAATGCCAAAAACTTATTTATTGTTATATCAAAACAGTTTGTTTGTGGCAGAACAATATAACCTCAAAATACTTTCAATGCGTTATACCTCCTTGTAAACTTATTAGTCGATCAGTTTTTTCACACTCATACACAAATGCGTTTTAAATAATGATTTACGACAATTATAACGAAACACCCTGCACGTTAACAGCATTCGAGCTGTGACACCACACCCATTAAGAAAGATTGAAAATGGCGTCTGCGAGTGACTCAATGATCGGCGTGTGATTGACGTAATGATTGATCAAACTGGGCCTAGACGATCAATCGATAGAGACAAATGATATTCAATCTTTTGATCAAAATGATTGACCATTTAGGGACTCCTTTATGATTATATATAAAAAAACAAAACAAAACAGTATTTTACTTACACAAACGTGTTTCTTCGTATCCAGATCAGAGCCAATTGTGCTCAATAATTTACAAAGACATTCTAAACTTTCTTCATCGCCAGCTGTTGTTAAATGTTTTATACAACGATGCATAATATTAGTGGTGAGCATACCTAATTTGTATAACTCTCCAATAAACCTGTTAAAAAATATTTAAAAATCATTATTATGCACCTATTTCTTCGATTATGATTTGATAAATTTATAATAAAATTATCAGATTTATTTAACTTCATTAAATTCAGAAACTCTAGTCTAGCAAATTTAAAAGTTATCATCATTTTAAGATCTCAATTACAATAAATATGATTTTTTAATATTTGTATATATATTTACCTAATATTTCCTAAAGACTTCATTCTGATTCTGCGCCATTCTTCTTCTAATGTAGTTTCTAATTCTTTCTTTTTTTCCTAAAATAAATAAATAAATATTTATATCATTGTTTCAAATATATGTTTATTAAAATTCGATTTTTTATTAGTATTTCATCATAATGTAGTTTTCCTCAAAGTATATTTGGTTCACTACTTTCATTTTTAATGTAATCATTTGTGTATTATAATAAAAAATTTGATCAAAATTATATTCAATATGAAATGAAAATTAAAAATTAAATTAAATTAAAATCTAAATTTCTAATAATTAGTAAAAAAAAAAAAAATCTTACTGGATCTTTGCAACTCTGGATTTCCAGAATTTTTTTGTCTTTATCTATTTCAGCTTCTTTATTCTTTTCGAATTCCATTTGACATCTTGTAACTAAAATTTTTCGAAAATTAGCCATTTCAGATTTCTCGCCTCCTTTTTCAGGTACTTGCATATCTTGAAGGATTTTACACATTTTCGCATATGCAACCGAAAATGAGGGTTCATCGACCGCTTTTTCGAAAACTAAATTAATAACACCATTTAATCTAGCAGCATTATCAATAGGAAGAGCTTTTACTTGATTAACTAAAGTGTCAAACTTTTGCGGAGTTAATTTATTTAATACTCCTCGCACTTTTTTATAAAGTTCCTGAAAACGATAAAAAATATATAAATAAATAAATTATTTAACAAAGAAATTAGTAAATTAAAATAGACGAATATTTACTTCTGTTTTATACTCTTCGACATCTGCAATTTGAGTAGGTTTCGTTCTCACAACAGGCTTCCATGCGTTAGCTGTCTCATGAAGTTTAACATCTTCTTTGAGGGAAAGGGAGAATTGAATTATATTTGGTTTAGCTCCCTTTGGTTTCCCTTGTTGACTGTTTCTCTTTCCAATTTGCTGAAAAATAAAAAAAAAAATATTAAATTTTATTCCAATTATGTAAAACATAAAAATAAATAAACCAAAAACATACCGGCCGAGCATTGGGTCCTGATCTCATAAAATTAGGTGTTATCGAGTCATGTTGCATTCGCATACTAGAAATCCTATCCCTGTCATATCTCGGCTGAGAGTTCCACTCCCGATTATTATTATCCTTAAGAACAATTTCCAAATCTGGTAAATTGTCCGGTTTTTTCTTAGACTCAGGATCATTACTAAGTTCCAAAAGAAAATCGCGTCCATATTTCTTCTTGCCACTTGGATTGATAGGACTCCATTGGTCTATAATGAACAAAATTAATAAATAAATCGATATGGAAATAAAATATACCTCTATACAACTTTTAATCACAAAAATTCCAGAACAGATGTAAAAAATAATAAAATTCAACTAAGGGTTCTTTGCCCTTTGCTTTTTGCCAAGCTGATCTGTGAAGCAGAACAAACTTGTCTATGAAACCTGGTAACTAAAGAATCATCATCAGCTGGGAGTGAAAGATGAATATTTCATTTTTTACAATATCAGTCCGGAATTTTTAGAAGTTGACTTTGTAATATTAAAATTTTACCTTGAGAATATTTGAGAGCAGTCCTATTAGGAACTTCTGGTTTGGCAACTGGCTGGGTAGGCAGCTCAGAATTCTCAGTAACATGATTTGTAATTGTTGCTGAAGAGTTTATTTCATTTTTGTTCTTATCTACTTGTCTGTCTTCGACAGTTAATTCATTAGTTTTTACTATCATTGTAGTATTATTATTCGTAGTTTTATTATTATTGTCAGTAAATGTCTGAGTGACCGAGGGAGAATCAGGTCTCGATGAGGAATTAGAAATATTATTTGATATACTAGATACTTCTTCAATAGTATTATTAATTGGCGGCTCTGTACATTTCTCTTCTATCGATGGAGTCTCTTCTTTCATCGCTGGAGGAGTCGATGATGGTTGGGAGGGTGTGGGCAGTGGGGGAAGAGAATGCGAGGGTTGGGAGGGAATGGGAGGAAGTTGAGCCCCTCCTGATGGAATTTGCGGAGGAGGGACACTATTTGATACCACAGTTGTGGGAACAGTTGATGAAGTAGTAGCAGTTGCTGCTGATGCTCCAGAGGCAGTATGTCCCCTTTTGCCTTTATTTTTGTTTGATCCTAAAAAAAAGAGATAAAAATAATGTTAATTTTAACCATGAGAAGACAATCTTGCATTTTATTCTATTCCATTTAGTACACTTCTTTACAGGATCGTAGTGTATTTTCATTATTAATTAATTAAAAAAAAGAAACATATTTCGTATCCTTGTGATCTCTCTCAAATGTTCCAAACTGAGCTAATTAAAGAATTATTTTACATTATGCTTTGGCCTGCATAACCATCTACATTTATTCTTTAAATTATATATATATATATATATATAAACAGTATTTCTTTGTTTATCAGTTGATGGGTTATTTCTGTCAGGTATCTACAAATCATTGAACTCTGAGTGTCTAAGAAAGAATTTAAAGCGATAAAAAGAGTAATAAATTCTATTATTTAAGTGATGATATATAAATAACTTAAGATGATGGAAAACATTTCTTTTCACAAATTTTAAGTCTAATTTCTTGTTTTTAACTAAATCTTTTTTTTAAGCTCAAAAAGCATAGTTAGGGAGCAAACCTGAGAGTGGGGATAGTTTAGATTTTTAATTTTTTGTTCTTCTGTTCTTATCCTTACCCCACCCCTCTTTATACTTCTTTCCTACCCTTTAATTCATTTTTTGTTTTTAAATAATTTGAAATGCTGCTCGCTTTACACGATTTGAGGGGTAAAAAAAAAAGAAATAATTATTTGTAAATTTGGGACGACTTTTTTTTGGAGTTTAGACTTTTACAGTAGTTATCATTAATAAAAGAATTTGATTTTCGGTTTAACTGTGGTGTATTTGTAAAAATTACAACGTTTCGGCCACTCATTCTGTAGTCTTCTTCAGGTGTATAGTCTTTCAGTTAAGATTAAATTAAAAGGTTGTTACATCTGCGACAACCTTTGTAATCTCAACTGAATTGTACCTGAAGAAGGCCAAAGAATGAGTGGCCGAAACGTTGTAATTTTTACCAAAAAACCTCAGTTAAACCGAATAATAAAAAATATCTATTGTTATACGTATATATACTTATTTATGTATTCAAGGACTAATGGAGCCAACAAGCTCTTGCTCTTGCCTAGAAAGAATATAAATTCTATTCTGTTTTCACTAGACAGGGACAATCGACTCCCCCCCCCCTTCCTAGATATAAGAACTGTAGTGTAGAATATGAATTTGTACAATCACTCCCTTCCTCATAGCGCAAATTAATTAATCATTAAGATTATCCATGAAAAACAATATTTCCAAAATTCCATGTTTGCCTTGTTATAAGTTTGAAATAAAACTAATTTTTTTAGAGAAAATAATACGACCAAAAATCAAGATAAACAAACACTAGAAAAAAAAAAACATTTTGAGAAGGAAATTTGGGAACATGGCCAACTAATTAGTTTGAACAATATTTTAAAAAATATATATATAGATATTTTATAAACTTAAATCGCGTTTTAAAATGTCAATGTTCGTTGGGTATGCTGCCATTAGGCCAAATAATCCACTTAGTGTGTTTCTTAAATAGACACGTCTAGCGATAAAAATAGTGGTTATTTAATGAAAAAAAAATATATATATAGATGAAAGTTAAAATGCTAAGTCACATATAATAAAAATATCTTAATAAAATTAAAATATCTATTATTTCACATAGTTTATATCTGTTTAAAGGTAATTGAACAATAAAATATACTATTGAAGAGATGATCAAATGCAAAAGTTGATCAATTCATAATTAAATAATGTCACCGATTAGCGTAAGGAAAAAAGAAAAAAAAATCGGCGTGGGAGGGTAAAGAATGTGAGCTTTAAAGATAGCTGCTGCTAGCCTCAAATGGCGCCAAGACATTTAGTAATTTGAGGAGCCAAATGGTCTAGTGAAATACTCCAAATATAATAAGATAAATGGGTCAGTATGAAAAAAGAAAAATAAAAAACAAGTGATGGGCGAGTATCTAGCTATAAAAGGTAAGAAAGCGAAGCGTTGTGTTTAAGGCATACCATAAAGAGCGCGTAGAATAGGGGCTATTTTTGGAATGCATAGCGGTCCAGGAAACCTCAGAGACATGACACCCGTGTATTTCCAATGACGCATCAAGTTAGTTATTTCTCCTACTCAAATTACTATTTATTAATAAAAATATTCTACCTTGATCTCGTGAATTACGCCTATGTCGACTACGACTCCGACCACCACCACCACCACCATGATATCTACTATCCATTTTATTTTTTATTGTTTACACTAAATTTCTATCGAATTCAACAGCACTAGAAGTCGAAGTAATAACATTTGTGTGTTAACAAAGTTTTTAAGCCCAGAACTGGAAAAAAAACGAGGTACGTCCACGCGAAATGTGGCGACCCGTAAGGGCCTAAAAAAATGTAAATCTTTGGTTACATTTTGGGGGCCGGGGCGTAGACCGGGGATCACGCCGCGACCAACTGAGTTGCTCAGTAAGAAGGAGTTCCTTCGGTGCCTGCGCTGAACTCCCCCTTTTCCCTTCCCTATGCTAAATATATTGGAAGCGTCGGCGGAGGGCACAAATATACGTATATATATAGTCTTTAAGAAGATAGATGCGACTGACGTTGCATTCATGCATCGCTATTGTGACTGACTTTCTTAATTCATTCCTACACCCCACGTGAGTCAATTGAAAATTTATTTTAATTTTAATTCCATATAATGCTTGAAGAATGATATTTTAATTATTATATATATAATTTAATATGGATGTTGGCTGTCAAGTTTAAAAGAAAGAAAAATAGAGAAGATATGATAACAGTAATATATAAAGTCTAAGTGATAAAACATTACGCAAATAAGAAATATTATTAAACTATCAGAAAATTGACTAAGAACTCGATATCACTAGAAATATGATTCTTTGTGGTTAATAACCTCAGGGGATTTGTGAGATAGTATAGAAACATCGTTGCCGAATTGAATTTTGGTGGAGGTGAGTTGGAAGTCTTCACTTAAGAGATGATAATACACAGGGGCGGCCTGAGAGCAAAATGCTGTGTGCGCAAGGATGAACTACTATAAGGTTTTTAACGAGAAGTCATGACATTGGACGAATGTTCGCCCAAACGCATAGTCAGAAGTTGCCAAGAGCCTCTATGAGCTCGAGGCAAACAGCACTTTGCTCTGATCGTTCTGATGAAGGCCGGAATATCGGTCGAAACGTCGACAAACGTATGAATAAAATATAATTTTCTTTATTGTTTTTGGCTGCCTTGAATATCCTCACTATTCATATAAGGTTTTTATAATTTTTCCCTTTTCGGCGCCCCCCCCCCCCGGAAAACCACACGTGTGCCACCGCGCACGTGGCACCCGCCTTAGGCCGTACCTGATAATATATTTATACATATAGAAACAAAACTATTAATTAAGATCTTTCCCAGAAGAGTGTTTATGTAGGAAATTTATAAAATAGTTAAATAGTTAAGAAAAGCTGGAGAAACTAGGTTCGATTCCCGGGGGTGCTTGAGCCATCAACAAAAAAGTCTTATTTTTATAAAATAGTTTTTAAGTTGATACTATGATTAATTTACATGTCTTGGATTTTTTTTGACTTTACTAAAGATATTTACTGTGAGTATATTTTCTTTTTTACTGGCGGATCAAGTAGCCATATGGTCTCAGAGTCGAAGCACGTGTTCGCCAGCCTATCAGGGAAATAGGAGTGCTTCCTGTGCACAAACTAGTCGAGTGTCCACTGTGATTTTATTCAAATTAAACCAAAACAAATAAAAAAAAAAATCATATTTTTATATTTCAAAACTTAATTATAAACTAGGGGAGGACATTGCTAATTTAGTAGAATACCGAAGGTCACGAGGCGGGTGTTATGGTCAGAATTATTGGGAGTACAAAATTTAAAAAATTTTCTCCTGGGACCAGCAAGCTTGTAGCAAGAAATACGAATAAACGTGAATTCCACTGTATATATTAAGGGAGCTGTAAACCAAAAAGGTTTCACAAGCTCTGATCTAACTTAAATAAAATTTTAAAGCTATTTTATAAATTTTCTTCATAAAATATAAGCATTCTCAAAGAAGGTTCTCTCAGGAGCCATATATTCACATGCACAGTGAGTTTTTCTACTTGTGATTATTTCATTCTTTTTATAAAATAAAATAAAAATCTTTATTGGAAATTTCCTAGGTTTGAACCATGAAAGTTTCCATTAAAAATTATATAAAAAATTTTTTTTAAACAATGAAATAATCACAAATAGAAGAAGCATGGGCGGGACTTGATAATGTCTCTCAATGCACAGTGAGCGCCACAATTAAGTCCCCACGTGGTATCTAGAGCCTTAAGTATCTGGTATATTATATGGTATAGATGGTATAGAGGGAAATAATTTTAATGACCGAAAAGGTAAAATAATATAGATGATTTTATTATACCTTTTCAAATTTAAAATTATTTCACTGTATACCATATACTTAAGGCTCTAGCTCCCATGTGGGGGAATTGTGGCGCTCACTGAACAGCCAGTAAAAAATATACAGAAAATACAAAAGTGTCTCACATCTCTAAAAAAAAAAGAAAAAAAAAAGAATAATTTGATTTAATGTTAAATACGAAATTAATGAAATAATCAAGACTGATTATGAAGGACACCCTACCCAAAAGCCTGGGATTAAGATCCATTAACTACATGTATGTAAATAAAATAAAGAATTATATTTAGAAAATAATACTATTCAAAAAGAAAGTGAATAATAATATGCAAAAGAAATAAAGAGGTTTAATATTTACGCTGAGCTCGGGATTTTCTTCCCATTTTCTTTAGTGAGTATCACACATAAATCACAAAATTAGAGAACTGCTGTAAACATGTGCCGAAAGGCAAGTGACCAGAATTCGAATTGAGATGTTGAAAATGCCCTTTAGACTTTGGGACTGAGCGAGGAGAAATATTTTCAAAAATAAAAAGGTCTAGAGAGAGAGAGAGAGAGAAGGGTAGAGGTAGCTAAACCTTTTTTTTCTTTTTGAAATTAAGCCTCAAATCCAAGCAAATCTTTCAAGGATTTAAACAAAGAACTAATGATAAAGTTGTCCTTAAAAAGATAAACTCTTTTGTTTTATTTTCCTTAAAATTTCTTTTAAAATAAAAACAATCAATTGTAACCGACTATTCAGCACACCAAAGATATTTAAAACCTTTGATGCTTCCTTATCGGTCTTTACTATACCCCATAAGAACCTCTTTCTTGAGGAACTGGCACTCAACAATTCAAAAATAAAAAAGTTGAGCGTGGCGAATGGGGGTGATGTTATAGATTATTTAATAATAGAAATAAATAATCAAATTTAGAATAAAAAAAACTTCAAGCACTTTGTGATGCACTTTTTTTTTAATCTATAAACCAATAATTAAGCATTATCTAAAATTTTTAATTAGATAATTTCGTTGAAAGCCTTAGTAATATCCGTAAAAGAAAGTGTCACTATCTTAAAATAAAATTAATTTCTCAAGTTTTTTTTTAGTGAGCTTTGGGATTATGGAAAATTTTAAATATCATAATAACTTATTGTTAATTGATGAGCTTATCTATATTACACATATAATATGTAAATTAAAATTTAAATATATAAATAAATCAATTATATAAGCCGACTACTGGCAAATGAATATAGTATAGAAACGAAAGACATGATAAAACTTAAGATTTAAAATGTTCTAAAAATTCAAATGAGGTCATTTGGAATTCTGTCATGGCAACATTCTATTTAAACAGGCATAGAAGAGAGAATGGATGAATGGTGGGTGATCAGTAGAGAAAGAGAGAAAGAGGCTAAATAGAAGGGAAATTAAATTATTAACCAATCAGCTAATTAATACTAAAATAACATTCAATTTTTATGCGCATGGGTATTTGTAGTTATGAGGAATTAAAGATACCACCACTCGTGAAATTTTATTGGCTCGGTGAAGATTTTCGGGTGCCCTTAAGTGTGACTATATTTTCATACAAAGAAATAAATTGACTTAAAATGATTGAAGAAATCTCCCATCCCTCCCTCACTTGATTTGCAGTAAATGCAATTTTACACGATTTCACTGTAAACGAAGTATTTTTTCCCTTTAAGAGGATTTTATTCAAAGATGGTATAGAAAATTCCTAATTATATATATAATTGAAATTTTATGTTATAAATTTATTTTGTATTTAAAGAGACTTGGAGCACTACTGTGGTCTCAGATAAACTGCGAAGAAAATGATAAAAAAAAATCTGGTGTGACTGGTCACACAGCACACAATTTTCTATTACCTTCGGTAATTCAAAGTTGTGTTCTGTACTTTTCACACCATTTTTTTTTGTATCGAGATATATTTAGTTTCCGCCGATATTTATATGTATAAGAATTCAAATGTAAAATTTATAAATATCGGAAAATATTTATATTTTGTTACCATGGCAACCATTTCTGTTATCTTTCCTATTAAGTACAAGAGTAAAGTGGCTTTCAAACAATTTTGAGGGCAAAATGAGAATATACAATTTAAAGAGTATCCGAAAAATAATTGATTTTTGAATTTTAATCAAAATCGTTAGAGGAAATTATGAGAAAATTCAAAAAAAAAAAAAAAAAAAATGAAAAAAACTGGTGTTAGCACAGACAAATTCTTTATTTTTATCTAAAGTTTTTGCCAGATTTTTCGACATGCCACAGTAACATCATTTCAGAAAAGACAATTTACCACACCATTTCTCCTATCTTTCTAAGAACAAGATAATGTTCAAAATTTAACCAAAATGAGAATAACATTTAAAAGAACAAAAAATAATTGATATAATTAAAAAAAAGTTGAAAATTTGAGAAAATTGAAAAAAAAAAAAAGACCCCCCCCCCCCAAAAAAAGAAAAATGCATCAATAAAGTACTAGTACTCTTTGGCCGATTTTGTTCAAAAGCTTCGTGTCACGTCCCAGGGGGTGCCTAACTTAAATATAAAATTTCAACCTCCTAGCTCTTTTCGATCTTGAGATATTTTGTTCACAGACAAACTGACACACCATGTTCCGAAAAAAAAAACAAAAAAAAACACTTTTAGATTCAGGGGACCTCAAAACGTGAAGATCCATCAAAATCTCGACATAGAATTATTGACATGAATCCAATACTTTCTCACTATATATATCAACACATATACAGGATATAAGAGAAAGTAAAAAAATGAGTAGAATATTAGGCGGAAGTGGTTTATAAGATTACTATTTGTCTTGTAAATTATGAAAATACAGGGTATGCAAAAATTAAAGCCCGTCATGTCATTATTTCATTGGAAATGTTTGATGGAAATTTTCTAGATATCCTAAATAATCACATGTTCAAAAAAAAAACATGAATTGGCTTTAATTTTATCATTCACTTAATTAAAATTTAGAAAAATTTGTTTCGGGAAATGTAAAACCAATTAGCAATTTACGCTAAATTGGTTCTGCTAATTTCGAATTTACTTTATGCACCCCTTAGTGGTCTAAACATAAGAAAAAAATATTTAGACTGTGTGAAGATGCAAAATAATAAATGGAATTTTTTTTATTTTTTTTTTTTTGAAATAAATTTAAATTAATAAATAATTTAATTAAATAAAGGTATTTCATGATCATTCATTTTTTAATCATTTCGTTCTTATCTATCAGAACACTGTCAACGAAAGAGAAATAAAAATTTTTCCCTCTTGGCTACGCCCCTGCACTCATCTTCCTTTTTAAAGGTGATCTAAGAAGCCGATATCAGCGTCTACTTAATTCAAATTAGAATAGTAAATGAACAATTATACTTCTTGGAGAAAATGAGTCCTATGATACTCAAGGATATCAACTTTTTACTTTCTCTTACCTATGTATATATGTAATATATATATAGAGAGAAAGTATTGGATTCATGTCAAAAATTCGATGTCGAGATTTTGATGGATCTTCACGTTTTGAGGTCCCCTGAATCCAAAAAAGTGGTTTTCGCGACATGGTCTGTCTGTGTGGGTCTGTGTGTGTGTCTGTGTGTCTGTGAACAAAAATATCTCAAGAACGAAAAGAGCTAGGAAGTTGAAATTTTATATTTAAGTTAGGCACCCCCATGGGACGTGACACGAAGCTTTTGAACAAAATCGACCAAAAAGTACTAGCACTTTACTGATTCGCTTTTTCAGTTTTTTTTCGATTTTCTCAAAATTTGCTCCAACGATTTTTTTTTTAAATTCAAAAATCAATTATTTTTTAGATTCTCTATAAAATGTATATTCTCATTTTGTGATTGAAATCTTCTGAAGACCACTTTACTCTTGTACTCCATAGAAAAGATAGGAGAAATGGTTGCCATGGTATCAAAATATAAATATTTTCCCATACTTATAAATTTTACATCTTGAATTCAATTGTACCCTACTGTCGGAAACTAAATACATGTCGACACAAAAAATCTGATGTGACAAGCACAGTACACAACTTTCGATTACCGAAGGTAAGAGAAAGTTGTGTGCTGTGCGCCAGTCACACCAGATTTTTATGTTTTATAGACATATTTTATTTTAAATGACTAAGTAAAAGAAAATAAGTATTGGCAACAATTGTAGTTTGTCTACTGGTTGAGAAAAAAATTTTATTTTGAAAAATATTTTTAATTTTGGAAATTTGTTTCGGGAAATGTAAAACTAATAAGCAATTTTACGCTAAATTAGTTCTGCTAATTTCGAATTTATTTTTTGCATCTCTTAGGAGACTAAATGCAAATAATAAACATTCAATCTTTGAGAGATGCAAAAATATAATAAACAATTAAAGCAAATAGAATATACCTAAACCAAGAGACGAATTGACAAACAAGTTTGAATAAATCGAAGGAAGACCTAAGAACCTTATACCTGTATTCATAGTAATTGCTTGAGGAACAAGGAATCCTTATGCCTATATAAGGATTCCTTCTTCCTCAAGGAACGACTATGAATACGGGTATTATTATTTACTTCTCAAGAGTATTGTTAAGTTTGAATTGGCTACCAATCAATTGAAATAAATAGGAATGGGCCTTAGAAAGCCGAAAAAGACTACAACAAAATAAAACTAATAAAAATAATTGCTCCCTCTGAGATAAAGACACCCTTTTATCGATTGATAAATATAAATTTTTTGAATTCATGGGTTCGATTTCTAGATGAAATATTTTTTCACTAATTATAAATATAGGCCTATCTTCATTTTTCAGATAATATGTGTTTTGGAAAAAATTGCATATTTTCCTTTACTACTCCACTATTTTTTTTTTTTTTTTTTGTTTCGGGAAATGTAAAACTAACCAGCAATTTACGCCAAATTAGTTCTGCTAATTTCGAATTTAATTTTTGCATCACTTAGTAGACTAAATGCAAATAAAAAACATTAAATCTGTGGAAGATGCAATAAAAATAAATAATTTATTTTTAAAATGTCCTCGAAATTTCTATTTATTTATTTAATTATTATTTTCAACAACCTGAATAAATTTCTAAAGCTCATCACCACAGAGTGTTGAAGAAAAAAAAAAATTATTTCAAACAACTAGATGAAATGGAGAAAATTTAATAATTGATTTTCGGCATTAATATTCATTCAATTGATCCACTCCATGTGTTTGTGCTTATAATTGGGTAAAATTGCGTCCCCTGGAGCCGAACCAGGATCTCCACGCTTATTCTAGTGCGCCATTCCAAAAAGTATTTCTCGCATCCGCCTATTATACTAATGAAATTAAAATTTCATTGACTCGAAAAGATCTTAAATTACTTTTAATTTCATTAGTATAATAGGCGGATGCGAGATATGCTTTTTGGGCTGGCGCCCTAGGATTAGTCCGCCCGCCGCGAAAGCGTGGAGATCCTGGTTCGACTCCAGGGGGCGCAATTTTGCCCAATCATTAGCACAAACACATTTTGCAAATTTGCTATCTTAAAAGATTTATATTGTATGGCTAATGAAGTCTATTTGAGAGTTGATTGAAAAAATTTCATCTTTTTCAAACAAAGCTCTACCTAATAAATACTTATATAAATAATTATTTTGATAGTAAATCATTATCAAAAAGTCAAAAAAAATTTTCATTTTATTGAAAAAATAAAAATTAAAATGTGAAGGTTTGTTTTCGCGAAATGTAAAACCAATCAGCAATTTAAGCCTAATTGGTTCTGCTAATTTCGAATTTATTTTTTGCACCTCTTAGTAGACTAAATGAAAATAAAAAAATCATTAGTCTGTGGAAGGTGCAGCAACAAAAATAATTAATTTCGAATAAACCCTTTGAATAAAATTATATTTAATCCAATTGGAAAAAAAAAGTTTCTAAATGAGGAAATGTTTAAAAATTTTAGGTTCAAAGTCAACCAAAGGCCATGTATATAAATTAGAATTAAGTAATTAACGAAGCACATGAATTCTAAGTGATAATATTAAATTATGATATTAAATATTCATGAAGAAAGAGAGGAAGTCTTTAGAGAAATATATATGGTTGCCATCTTTGTTTTAATTAAAATCTAATATTGCTTTTTCTTAATCAATAAAAACAGCGTTATATTTTAGAAAATTCCTTAAGGATATCATTGAATTTTCCTAAATAGTTAGGATTCTTTTTGCTTTAAGGAAAAATGATTATCTTATGAATTTTTTAATTAAATCTTGATAAAGGGATGAGAAAAATCATAAGCAATAAAATATAACGAGCAGTATTTATATATACAATTGGAAGCAATCTTCTTTTTGGTAGCAGACCTTCGACTAGAAACATGTTCAGAGGCGAGGGTTTTTTTTTGTCCTCGTCTTTCCTCTTTAAGCCTATGGTATTTTATAGGTGGTCTTCAGGTCAGTCAAAATGTTTGCATATTAATCATAGAAGAGAAGACTGTCCTTATATTTATTGCTTTTTCATATCCCCATCCTGTTATGTTAAAATATATACATTTATTAAATATTTTTATAAGGGATTAGCCGAAGGGGTAAAGCAGTTGAGCTTTTAATCCGGAGTTGAAAACAAAACAATTCAGATTCAAATCCATCTCATAGCAAAAAAAAAAAAAATATTCAACTTTATCTTTAGATATCCTCCTGGCCCTCGGGCCTTGGTGTAGTGGTGGCCTTCTGTACCAAAGGTCGCGGGTTCGTATACCGTCTCATGCGACAAAAATTTATTTCAATTTAATTGACTATCAATAAAGTGAAATAAATAGAGGAGTCTAAATGGCCTACGATGTCGAAAGACCTTAAATAAAAAAAAAAAAATATCCTCCTGAGGACTAACCACCAGTGTTGCCAACCAAGATTTCCAAAAAAAGCCGGAGAAATTTCATATCCATTTTTTCATAAGAAAACATAAATTTATGGTAAATCTAAATTCAAATTTCAAAAAAGCCGGAGATTTAGGTAAAAAGCCGGAGGTTGAGTAAAAAGCCTGAGGATTGGGAGCACTCACTGTTAACCACCAACATAATTAACAAGAAAGAGGTAGGAAAAACAGAGTGCAGCTGTTATTTTTTAAATTTATTTATTGCCTTTTTTTGGTGATGTTTCTGTCTTAATGAAAGAACAGGACCAAAGAATCGAAATTTCTACAAAGAAAGCAAGAAACAAATGAAAAAATAATAGTCGCACTCTCCTTTCTACAACATCTTGCTTTTAATAAACTGATGTTAAAATAATTAATTTCAAGTTAAAATTCCAATTTTTTATATTTCCTAAATAAGTACTAACAATAAGTTCACTATTAATGAAATTTAAGAAAAATGGGGGCAGAATAAGAGTTCCTGAATAACGACCACGTGGTTCTATACTAACAAAGTTATGGAGATTAACCATACCTAATATATACGGTATATCATTTATATAAATATAAAGAAATTAATATATTTAATAGAATCAAAACAAGAGAGAAATATATAGAGGGATGGAGATAACAGGCAAATTGAAATGCTCGAGATTCAATAAAACTCCCAGAATATTCTGGAAGTTTTTTTGAACCTCGAGGATTCCAATTTATATCTCGCATTATAATCACATCACAGCCACCAATTCAAGCAGCAAGAGAGAAATAAATAAGATTTAATATTTACCACGAGGCCGAGATTTTCGAGGCATTTTTCTGAGGGTTAAATAACACAAATCTGAACAGGTGTTCCAAACAACTGTTGTTAACGAAATTGTTAAAAATTAGAAATGTGAGGTGCGTTCACTAATTATTTGCAAGACTGAAAAACGTGAGGGTAAATGTTTTTGTAAAGCGAAAAATAACAACCATGTCGCCTTTTGACAAAAGAATAAAAAAGAAAAGAGAAAAGAGGAAGGGAAGGTAGGTAGGTAAGCTGTCCGTAAAATGAAAAGATCTTTTGTATATAAATTCCAAATGGTTGAAATCTTTGGCAAAAATTTTTGGAGGCAAGAAGAAAAGAAAAAATCCCAAGGTTTCCAAAATGGCGAATTAAATTGAAGATAAATAAAAAATGACAATCAAATAAGAGAAAATAAGAAAAATAAAAAGATTATAAATTAATATAACAACATTGTTAAGTTTAATTAAGTATAAAGAAAAATTCTCGAAAGTTTATAACAAAGAGAAAGGGAGGGAAGAAAGAAAAAGGGCAAACATCTGTTCCTCAAAATCACACATTGTATCGTCGACGGATTTATTTTAGAAATGTGAGGTATTAATATTGAATATACCGGTTTTTTCACCTGTCATCTAAAATAGAAATTTAGCTCTAGTTTATGTGTATCTTAAAATTTTAGCTTACAGTTTGAAATATGCTTGGTAACAAATATTGGAGACAGTTTATGTAAATTGAAGAGAAAGAAGATTCAAGGCCGTTTTTTTTTAATATATAAGAACAATTTCTCTAATAAAGTCAATAAATCTTGTCTTTAATTAGTAAAAAAAAAATCCAGTTTTAATAGAAACAACTAGATTAATTAACAATAAATTAATGAATGAACTAAATTTATTAATTAAAATAACTTATCAGACTAGATTTTTTACGCTATTTTAATCTAATTCCATAAAGCGTTAAAGAGTGGGCCGTAAACATGCTCAAGAAACGAAACAGGAGCAAGAATAAAATAAGATCGCAAAATGGCCGACGGCGAGGGCGGCACCTGAAAGGTGGCATAGATACTTGAGGCTTTCAGCCGATTAGGCAATTCACCGTCAAGAGAAAATTACTTGAGTAAGAAATATAAATAATTTTGAAGTTTGCACTGTGCTTACCAGGATCACGATAACACGATTAAGATTCTTTTCCAGCATGTGAAGATTTTGTTTGATATAATCCGAACATTCAAGAAATTTTGTTTTACTTTCAATTTAGAATTAGGTTTACTATTATAGAGAAAGGATTTTAACCCAAGAATTGGTACAATTTTCAAATACATGACGTCGGTTTATGTAAATAAGACGAATAAATAAATATTAAAAAGTCGTCATGGTGATTGGCAAAATATTATTGGAAAAAATCGGAGATGGCGGAGGAGGGAATAAAATGCCTTTGCATCTCTATAAGGCTTAAAGCGAAGACAACATGGCCGACAGGCACAAGGTCAAAAGCGACCGACTTATAATCTGCTAAGAATCAAAAGATAACGAAAACTCAAGCCAAGTAGTTGAAATGATAAGGAAATCTAGCTTTTCTGTGATTATAATATAGACAAAAAACTTCTTTTTAATTCAAAAATTCATACCTTAAGTTTCAATTTTTATGTGGTTTTTTTCTCATTCACCCATGTCCAGGAGTGATTTCGCCATCGGGGATGACGTATTTGTTCTGACACATGTCACCCTTGACGATATGTGGTAAAATAATGTGATTATAGATGATTAAAATGAGGAATGTGAGACCACGTGGAGGCGAGTCACGCCTCTACCTGAGTGGCAATTGGGAGGAACAGCGCGGGAGCGCAGTCCTTCCGACACTACCCAAGTGCTGGATGGGTGGATGGGTGGCGGACCAGAGGTCGACGACGCCACGTCGAAGCCGAGTACAACCGAACAATCCCGAACCGTGTGGTTGTGGTAGGAACGAATAACACGTGAAGTTGAACCCCAACCACCCAATTGCCTTCCTTTTATGGTCGAGGCTGTTTTTTTGGGGAGAGAACCGCTGTCTATCACCATTAAAATTCCTTTTGGCCAATTTTCTTCAAGGGATGGAATATTCCGAAAAGAAAATGTCGCCGAATATTCGGTTTTAAAATTGATTATAATGGTAATTCAATAAAATTATTTTTTAAATATTATAGAATAAAATTATTCATATTTTTTTTGTCTTAAATAGATAGTATTCAATACTACCCCGATTCGGACGTGACTAATCATAAATATATTTAACAAGACTATATGTTTTTTGTTGGTGAGGCCAAGCGCCCCATAGCCCCGTAAATCGAACCCAGGATCTCCAGGCTTTTCGGAGCATATGTGTACCAAAGCCACCGGATCCTCGACCTACACCAACAAAAGTTTTTTGTCAAAAGGATAAAAAGAAAAGAAAAGAGAGAAGAGGAAGGTAGGCAAGCTGTCCCTAAAATGAATAGATCTTTTGTATATAAATTCCTAAAAACATACGTCTTGTTAAATATTTATTGTATATATATTTTCAACACAATGAACCCTCTGAGGTTTGAAGTTTAAAATTGTAAAAAGAATATAAAAATCACAAGAATTCCTCACTACATATTTTTCGTATATATAAATAAAAATCTGGTGTGACTCGCACGCATACAACTTTCTCTTACCTTCGGTAATCGAAAGTTGTGTCTGTGCTTGTCACACCAGATTTTTCGTGTCGACATATATTTAGTTCCCGACAGTACGGAACAATTGTATTCACTATGTAAAATCTATAAGTATGGGAAAATATTTATATTTTGTTACCATGGGAACCATTTCTCCTTTTGAAAATATGTAATTTTTTCAATCAGCGCTCAAATAGACAGAGTCAATATCACGATAGCAAGTTTGCTAAAAAATATATTCTTATCCAATTCAAAATTGTTTCTAACTTCATCCATATTCAGGATGTGAATAAAAATTTGTTGTCTTCGACAATCGTTAAGTAAATGTCAACAATTTAGTATTGTTGAACATATATATTACTTGGTACAGTGAGGGTCAAGTAAGTCCCACACATGCGTTTTATACTTGTGATTATTTCATTGTTTTTATAATCTTTATTGGAAATTTTCTAGGTTTGAACCATGAGAGTTTCCATTAAAAAATATACAATATTTTTTTAAAAACAATGAAATAATCACAAGTAGAAAACGCATGGGTGGGACTTAATATTGTCCCTCACTGAACCTGCTTTAGATCATTCAGCCACATGGGAGTTAGAATTTTTTTCCCAAACAACCCCTATTTATGCTTAACATTAGTAATTGTCGAAGGATTGAAAATTTTTGTTCTTATTTTGAATATAGTGGTTGTTGAAGAATTAATAAAAAGTTTTTTGGTCAATCAGAAGTCTCCCTATTATATTATAATTCAAATTTCTATTTAATTATAATTTTTAATTTTATTTTATTTTTCTTATCACTCAAGGGGTGGAGGAGAAGAAGAAGAAGAGAGAGATAAATGGAAAATTTTTTCTTCCAATAATATAATAAAAAATATTTGATTAGATAAAATATTTTCAATGAAAAAACATAAGTGTTAAGAATTCAATTCAGGTTTTTGTTTTTAAAATAATTCGCTATTTGTATATGTCAAATATATTATTTAAATTTGACATTTTAATAATAGCCTCCTGGTGGGTGAACAAGGTCACGGAGAGTTGATCAGTAAAATTAAAATTTCGAAGGAAAATTGTTCTTTAAGTGTTGACGTGTTCAATAATGCTAATTTTTTTTTTTTTAATCTTTTGGCATCTGAGGCTATTATAGTTTGATAGTAAAAATAAAGTTCACCTATGAACTTTGGTTAACTATCTCTCTATTTGTACTATCAGGCTTGAGACTTCGTCAATATTTATTTAATGATAGCAAATATATTTAAAAAAAATTTTTATCGGGCTGGATAGGTCTGTTTCTGCATCGAGGAATGGAGGTTTAAGAAGTGAACTCATATCTGAAGAAATTCAATAAACAAATTTTTTGAGTCAAGGTGAACAAAAAGATATAAAAGTATATTTCTCTTCTGTTGAGTTTAGTTAGTGTTAGTCCTGACACGTCGTGGTTACTCTGAGGAATAACTTTCATGGGAATAATACTGAGGTGGATTCCTGTTTCAGGCGGAGGCATCTCAAATAGAGTTGGATAATTTAGTGCCATGAGGTGGATTTGAACTCGAGTTGTCATCAACTCAGAATTATAATTTCAACTGCTTGATCACCTCGGCTAATCGCTTCCTCAATATAAAAGTATATGAGTGAATGAAAATACAGCTAATAGTGTGAGGGAGAAGAATAAATAATGGTTTCTAAGTGCAATGACGTCTGCGGAAACCACTTGGATCAATTACTGTAACAATTTTGTTTGTTCTATGCATTATTTAGGTGTGTTGTACAGTGGTGTCAAAATTAAGTGGACCGCATGCATGTGACTATTTTCTAGTTTTATATATATAGGTATATATTAAAAAATTGTAATGTCAACTTTTTTGGTTTAAATGTAAAATAGAATTCTAATAAAGATTTTCATCTTATATTGTATTATTAAAACTATAAACTAAGGGTGGCCAACCAAAATGATTTTGTGGGCCACTTTGGAAATGCATCATTAATCCGCGAGCCGCATATAAAATTATATATCCCCATATTAGATTTAGACATTTTTTTGGGGTGAAAAAAAATATATAGGTCTATATATATTTTGTAAAAGTATGAAGAATCTCGCGGGCCGGAAGAATATTCAAGGCGGCCGCGGATTGGCCACCCTTGCCATAAACAATGAAATAGTCACATATGACAATGCCTGTGTGATAGTGCTCACTATGTCTATGTTGTCGACTTAATGTTTATCCTTATGTTAGGGTTTTATGTAGGCCACTTATTTCGTTTTTTTTTCTTCCCCATCATATTTTTTGAAATTTTCACCCTACGTCATTTGATGGTATTCATCAAAGTTGCTTGACAGTGTCCAAAAACACTGTCTATAATATGTTTTATTTTTGAATTATAAGGCTTCAGATCCCTAAGACTTAAAGAAAATTTCTACTATACACCTATCAATTTAATGTCAATGATGAATATACTCTACCAAATTTACTAAGTTTAGAAAAAAAGTCGTTTTAATTGAGTCAGTCAAATATTTAAACTAAATGAACATAATAATCCCATGGAATTTATGGGAAAGGAAAGTATTTATTAATTATATAAAAAAAAAAAATACTTCTATAAAAATGTGTAAGATAGAATAATAATAACAACGAAAATTCACGTTTCTCAACAACATTTCAAAGGTTGAGATTGGAATTTTTTAATGGAAAAATAAATCTTTTTGTTTATAAGCCAAATATTCTATGTTTTGTTATTGTAAGGTGGGTTTTTGTTGCTGTTATTGCAGGGGTAGTTGGTTAATGGACAAGAAACGTCACTCATAACCGAGAACAAAACAATATATATATATATTTTGTGGATAAATAACAACCGAGTCTAAATGGCCATAGATGCCAAAAAACCTTGAATAAAAATAATATATATATTATATACAATATATCTATATACCATACAGAGTAGGTAGACTCAAGCCCCAAGTTAACCCAAACTAAACAAAAATTCAATAACAACGAATCTCTTCCTAGATTTCAGACAAATGCAAACCCCTGAGACATCCTCTGACCAGCAAATACCAAAAACAAATCCTCACTCAACTTATAAACAGCCATACATTATTTATAATACAAGACCAAAACCATTAACTACCACACCATTACATTCTAATCCTACACTCTTGAAAATAGCTCTAAAGGTTGAGTCAATCTCAACAATCAACGAGACTCAATCTGGATAAATCTATCTTCAAAAATGCCTCTTATCTCAGATTTAGGTTAATGGTGCTTGGTTCCTTCGTGCATAACATCGTCCATATATAGGCCTATATATTTCAAGGGTTAAGTCACGTCACGTTGGTTGTTGAGATATAAGAGAAATAATTGAATAAAAATTTATTACTAGTTTTTTTTTATTATTATTATTTCACGGCAGAGCCCTAGATTATAAACTAATTACCCCAGAAAATATCATATAATCTAAAGAAAGTTAATTAAACAAGCCAAGTGTAAAATATGAATGGTGCTATGAGAGCATTGATTTAATAGATCTAATCGATTCTGATGGATAAAGAGAAGCTTCCTATTAATACATTGTATTAATACTGGTTTAAATTATTAAGAGAAATGCAAGATTTCCCGGTCATTGATACAAATAACTGTACTTACGTTTTTTTTTATTTTTTTTAGGCATTTTAACATCGCAGTTTGAGAGGACGATATAATATCGAATATATAAAATTTGATGAGTCTGTTTTTTCTTTCAGAAACACTTCTAGGTGATTTAAGAGCTCATTAAAATGAGTAATTGTAGGTGAACTTGATTTAAATAGAAAAATAAAAAAATAAAATTTAAAGAATAAATTTCTAAATCCAATAAGTATCCATTGTACAATTAGATTATACACTTCCTCTAAACTTTCTTCGATAAATTCACAATTTTTTTTAAACATTCGAAAAATCTTATTACCAATCATCTTTAGAAAACAAGATGATTTTTTAATTATTTTTACAAATAAACACTAATTAAATCGAGCCAACTTCTTAAAATGGCGTCGTGAACAGGTACAGTAATGTTCAAAACAAAGTCCCAGTTCAATTTCCAATGAATATTAAAAAATAAATTGAAAATTTTTAAAAGCAATATAAATGGAACTTTCTTTTAAAAATTAATGTACATTTAGTTCAAAATAAACTTAATTTAGAGTAAGGTGGATAGCTGAGTAGATCTTGTAGTAAGGAAGAAAGAAAAGAGCGATTGCAGCTAAGTTTATTTCGTTTATTAATCACTTCAAGCCGACGTTTCGGTCAGATATACGACCATCATCAGGGCAACTATCAATAACAGAAAGGAGCGAGTGAGTTTAGAGTCAAAAAAGAAATTTTGTTTTCTTACATCACATGCGCACAACCTTGTTATTATTTGATGTTGTGAGCGTGTGATGTAAGAAAACAAAATTTCTTTTTTGACTCTAAACTCACTCGCTCCTTTCTGTTATTGATAGTTGCCCTGATGATGGTCGTATATCTGACCGAAACGTCGGCTTGAAGTGATTAATAAACGAAATAAACTTAGCTGCAATCGCTCTTTTCTTTCTTCCTTACTTAAGTTTAAGATATTTATCCGAAGCTTTGTACAGTGAGGGCCACAATTAAGTCCCACCTTAGAGCTAGATCCTTGAGTATATGGTATAGTAGTATATGATATATAGTGAAATAATTTTAATGACCCAAAAGGTAAAATAAAATCTGATACTGATGATTTTATTTTACCTTTTCAAATTTAAAATTATTTCACTATATACTAAATATATATACTATACCATTTACTTAAGGCTATACCTCCCAGGTGGGGACTTAATTGTGGCTCCCACTGTACAGAACGTACGGTCAAAGGGATCTGATCTGAAAAAATATTAATTTCGAAATTAAAAAGAAAGAATAGAGGAATATTTATAAATAAAATAATTAAAATAATTACTTTAAAAGATATTAAAAAAGGTATGCACAAAAACATTTTATCTTCCACTTTTTGTTGAGAAGAATATTTTAAATTATTATCAATAAAAAACACACTTTCTTAACTATCTATCCAAAGGAAATTTGCAAATTTCAAATTATCCTTATCATAAGAAAGAACACTTGTTCAAACCTTTTTTGATTTTGAACAATCACTAAAAATAAGTCACGGGATTTGATATGGTTTTGTTTATATCAAAATCAATCGTAAACATAATTCAATATTTTGAATTATGCGATATTATGTCAATCGGTTAATATTTTTTAACTAACTAAATTTTCGGAAAAATTCTTAATCTTTCTTTTCTTCCACTCCCGAAATTAATTAAAACTTTTTACTAAGAAAAAAAGGGAAATTTTATTTTATTTTTTTATTATTATTTATTTTAAAAATTCAAAATATTCTTCCTTAAATCAAAATAAATATCAGCCGAAAATTCTTAGAAAAAATAAAAAATTTATTAATGCTATATTCTTTTAAAGATAAAATTCAATTAATTGGGCCTAAAAGAAGACCTATCAAGCCTTGTCCTAGCCCAGGTGTGTCAAAAACTCAATTAATGACCATTTCATGCAACTGGGAACTCACGCGGGCCACAAATTAAACGAATTTAATGGTAATAATTATAAATTTCTAATTCTGACGTAAAATATTGTCCTGATTTCATTTTATTTCAGATAAACAGGGGTAAAAAAAATCGCTTCGCGGACGACATGGGGCCCGCAGGCCGCTATTTTGACAACCTTGCCCTAGCCCTTGGGATCCTTCGATTTTATTATACCTAATTTGTTATCTATTATTTTGATGCAAACACTGGGTCTACTTTTCCCCAGAAATAACTAACTAATCGGAGTAGAAGTTAAATATGCTGAGACGATTCGTTAGATTTAGGGAGAAAATAAACCAGTGGTTGCTTTCCATATTAAAATAATATATTTGGAAAATATTTCCGATTGCCTAACGCAATCGGTGCATCAAATTATACATATGTGGAGCGTGTATTAAATGATAAAATTTAACATGAGAAACCATTCTACAATTAATTGAAGTTTTTGATGAGCAAGCTACTAAAGGAAAAATTATATCTGTATATATCTGATACAATTGGTTAGACTTCCTTTTAAAAACAATTTCCCTACAGTGATCATTAAAACGTCCTCTTATTGTAGAATGATTTATTCATTTTTAATGATCACTGTAGGGAAATTGTTTTTTAAAAGGAAGTCTAACCAAATATATCAGATATATACAGATATAATTTTTCCCTCCGTAGCTTTCTTATCAAAAACGTCCTCTAATTGTAGAATGGATTTTCATGTTAAATTTTATCATTTTAAAACACGCTCCACATATATATAATTTGATGCTCCATAACTCTAACTAATCATTTAAAAAAAGCTATGAAAAAAACATTAATTTCAAACCCCCCCAGAATCCTAAAAAAAAAGTATTTTAGCAGATACTGCTCTCTCCATTTGCAATCCATTAAAATGAAACTATTTAAAAATGTTTTTATAATTTTATCATTCAACAATAATAAAATTAATTATTAGAAAGGAAAAATAAAAAAAAGAGAACCAGTTTTTTTCCTTATTCCACCTTTAACGCTAAGTTTCCCTACTTGTTACTGTGCTGTTCCAGGTAAGTTGGTGTGGTAATAAATTTACAAAACAAGAAATATTGTTTCGCTTAAAAAAGTGAAAGTAAAAAAAAAATAAAATATTTGTCGCGTTTAATTCCAACCAGTATTCAATATTTTGTGATGGTGAAGGGTTTTAAAGAAAATGAAGAAGTAAGTAAAATAAAAATTTCAAAATCTCAATCATTAATAAATTTCTAAATAAAAATTTTTTCGATTTTTTTATTAATTTCCTCAATCACAATCCTAAATAATTTGTTCTCACAATTTAGGAATACCAAAATTTTTTTTTCTAGCCGAAAAATTCACCGATTTTAATACACTACTAAAGAAAAATGATAATAGTAATTAAGTAATTGATAAACCAATTTAAAATTTCGATGGTGGGTGTTTAAGAGTTCTGGGTTAAGCATGCAAATAGTAAGCAAGGTTGTCTGTCTGGCGTTCGAGGACCAAGAACGAAGTCAAGGTCGTCGGCTCGGCTCCTGGGAGGGACGGACCACTTCACAAAGAAAGAGAAAGCATTGCTCTCGAGAAGTTAAATAGAAATGGCTGACTATATTCTCAAATGAGAAATGAAGAACAAGTGAATATTTTATATAACTAAAGATTTTACTAATTTCTAATACATTTGTAAATTGCAAGTATACAACCATATTTGGTTTGAAGTGATTTTTATTTGATGAATAATTAAGTGATCCTAAAATAAATACTAACAGCTGTTCACTAGATATATCGCACCTGTATTATATTTACAATGGGGGCTTATAAAATTTATAATATAAAATATTTTTGGAGTATAAAAAGAATTTGAAATTAGGATGGGGGCCCTTAATTAATTTCCATCCTATTTATTTCAAGAAAATAGGGACGAGTGTTAAAAAATTATGAAATTTTTATCCTAAAAAACATAGATCTACTTTTAAGCAACTATATTCATTTTTAATAGCAAAAATCCACAATTTTTTTCTATCGGAAAACTAAGCGTCATTTCCCCCCCCCCAATCCCAAAATTCTTTTTTAACCAACCCCCAATTTAAAAATGTGGTGTTTATATTATCACCCCTCTTCGAAATTCCCCCCTCTCCCCCCCCCCGAGGGCACAACAGGTGTCCCCCCCTCCCCCCCTTCCTCTTTATTAGGAGGAGAAAAAAAAAAAATTTTAAATTTATAATTGAAGGGGAGGAAGGGGGGGGGGGAAGGTTTTTTTTATTCCTTTTTTTGTACACCCCCCAATATTGGGTTGGGGCGGTGGGGGGATTAAGGAAATAAATGAGAAGGAATGGCGAAAAATAAGAAAAGAAATCAAAACAGTTGCAATTCCAAGTTTATTTAATGTGATGGAAGAAAAAATAAATTTTATTCTATCTTTTTTTTATCACATCAAAATCAATCTAGAAGTCCTTAAAATTTCAAATTGAAATAAAAAACCAAAAAAATTCTCAAATAAGACATATTTGTTTCAATAATTGAAACATGTCTGAATGAAAAACTACTTTACAGGTCACAGTGATATGAAGAACCTTGAAGAAGACTTGAAACGAATCTAAGACTTGGTATTTTTCTAAAAGATTTCGAAAATTAGGTATGATTTACAATAAAACTCTATTAAAGTGACGAATAAAACAAAATAAACTTCTCGTTTTTCCAAACACTTTTAAAAATCTGGTGTCACAGAATTTTGTGTCGACATTTGAGCGAATTTTGAATAAATCGAAAAAGAAAAAAAAACGAAAAAGTACAATTAGTAAAGTACTAGTACTCTTTGTTCAAAAATTTCGTTTTAAAAGGGGAGTACCGAATATAATAAAATAAATATCGACGGTCTCAATAGAAAAGTGTCTAACTCCACTTTTTTTCGAAATCATTTTTTGTATTTTTTTGTAGAAAAATATCATTCTTCTTATGCCCTGAACTGGGTAAGAGCGTAATTCAAATTTTTCAGTTCGAAAAGTCGCCGCACGAAAAGTGCTTAACAATGGGTCTAACAATGACAATGAAACTTTTTTTTGGCTCTCCTGAAAAATAAACAAAAATGGAGTTAGTCACTTTACTAATTAGAACGTCGATATGTAATTTCAACCTCCTAGCTCTTTTCGTTAAGATTTTTGTTTACACACAGATAGATAGACCATTTTGCGTAACCCTCTTTTTTGGATTCAGGAGACCTTAAAATTGTATTTCCATCAAAATCTTGACATCAAATACTTTATATTTATAGGGTTGAACATAATCTATTCTAACCAAGTAAAACGTACGATGTGCTTCCAATAAAAATAGTAGCTAGACAAATTTTCTTTAAAAAAGAAATTTTGTTAAAAAAAAACAAAAATCATGGGGGATCAATTAACCAACTCTCTCATAACATTTATCCTTATAGTACTTTCTGAGAAATATTAAAATAAAAATTATCAAAATGATTAGCGCATGATCATCGAATGTGAAATCATTATAATTCATCTCACTGGAGCTTCCATGTGTCGATAGATTTTTATTTATTTTTTTACCTCACTCAGAAAGAAAATACTTGGTCTGAGGATGGTGTTGGTATAGTACACCGAAATATTGTAAAATATTGAAGTTTTGAGATAGGAAGTCTTCCTCTTTATTTCCAACTATTGATTATCTAAGTTACAGGATCTTTAAGGAATTATAAAAACTAGTAATAAAAGTGAGAGCTCATAAGAATCGAGTGCAATCTATGAAAAATAAAATAGTACAAAAAAAAAAAAAAATATAGATATACATTAACCATCACCAAGGTATATTATATAAGTAAGCTTTATATTATAGAACTTTATTCATGTTTCTATAAATTAATGAAATTTGTATATCAAAAATCCTTCTAATTAAAAGAATTTGAATCTAATTTTTTATTAAATATAGAAATTTTCATTTCAAATTAAATTAATAATGCAAGCGAGGTGGATGGATAACTGAATCGATATGTAACATGATGGCAAAAGCTATGATATTTCTTTATTGCATTCAAACCTTCATGGCTAGGGTTCAGTCAAAAGAAACCTCTTATGTTCTTTGATAGACATTTTTTGAAATTTGGGATCTATCAGGTATATTAATTACATTCAGCGTTCAGTCCAAGTCAATATGACTGTCTGTCAAAGAACATAAGAGAGTTTCTTTCTATTGACTGAATCCTAGCCATGAAGAAGGTCGCATAGTCGACCGAAACGTCGCTGTGGGTTTGAATGCAATTAATGAAATAATCATTGCTGCTTAGCCTTTTTATTCATCCTTAAATAAAATCAAAAATTGAGAGATGTGACACTCTGATGAATCGGAAAAAGAATAAAATTTCCAAATTTTTTTTTGTAAATGATAAAATAAATTGAATTTTTTAATCCAAAGAATCTCTAGGTAAAAAATAAATAAGCTTAGGAATAAACAATAAATTAATTTCCCTTTTTGAGTTGTTGAAATATATACAACAAAGTAAAAAAATCAATCTTTAAATTTGGATACGAAAATATGCAGGTTTGCAAGATTAAAAGATGAATTAAAAAAAATATAATAATAGAGATTATTTCTTACCTTCCTCATCACTGGAACTGCTGCTGCTGATGCAAATTGGAGGCGGAAGAGATTCATTGTTTTCTCTAGCCAGAACATCAGCTGGCGTCAAAGTCGTTTCAGCAGGTTGAATATTTGACAGATCAGGCCAAACAGATTCTGAAGTATTTGATTTAGCTTCATACTTCCAACCTTGATCTTCAATTGGTTCATCTTTTGGCTCAATACTCAAACTAGGTTGAGATGCACTAACACTAGGAGTTTCATCTCTAGGGGCTTTTTGAGTTTGGGAGCCTTCAGTATAACCAGAAGACAATGTTGTGGTTGTAGTAGTTGTCGTGATTGGTTTTTCATTTGCCGGAGCCGATAACGTTGGGGTCGGCGCAGGACTAGATCGTGTTTGTTCGCGATCTCTTGATTTAGAAGTTGATTTTTCTCGTTTATGCCCATCTACTCTACGGCCCTTATTTGCATGTTTATTAGTTTGAGAAACAGGAGCCGGGGGAGTAGGTTTCGGAATATCAGGAATTGGAACATTTTTCTCCTTTTCTTCTTTATTTTTGGTTTTTTCTTGATTAGAATGGGTTTGTGAAATAGGGGTTTGGTTATTCGAAGTCTTGTTAGCATTTTTAAGAATGTTAGATTTTGATTGGGTATTATCAGAAGTTTTCTTTACGTGCACTTGGACAGCTGGAGCATTAGTGTTAGCAGAAACTACTGGAGTAGGATCCACCGAAGCCTGCAGCAAAAAAGATAGTTTGTTATTATATTGAATGTACTAAAAAAAATTACTAAACATTATAATATACTATAATATAAATACAGTAGTCTTTCTAATCCGGACTTCGATACTACGGTGTTGAAAAGAGATATTGCAGCATAAAAAGAGGTAATTTAAGAAAACAGTGTCATTACAAATTTTTTCAAGAGACAAATAGTATGCGTTATATACATACAGTAAATAGATAAGTAAAATAAAATTTTAAATTTTGCATTATATTAATTGTTTAGGGTAATCCGGCATTTTCAGAATCCAGCAGAGGGCCGGCCGGTTCCGTTTAGGCCGGACTAGCAAGACTACTGTAATTTCAATTTACATAAAGAGCGAGAAAAAAGATATCTTAAAATAGACATTTGAAAGATATTAGAAACTTTTTTTAATTAACAATAATAATAATATATATTATTCAGTCCGAAGTTTAGTTAGGTAATAGAGTGGGTCGTTTTGCCACTTTTTTCGGAGCGAAATGTAATACCCAGATGGACATTACAGATATAAATTTTTTTCAAATCGGACAATATCTTCTGTGAGAATTTTAACATCAAAGTTTTGAAATTTCCCAAAATTGTCAATAAGTTTCAAAACTTTGAGGTTAAAATTCTCACAGAAGATATTGCCCGATTTGAAAAAAAATTTATACCTGTATATCTGTAATTGTCCATCTGGGTGGGCCACTTTTGCCGGGAATTACATTTCGCTCCGAAAAAAAGTGTCAAAACGAGCAACCCTAATTTTCAGTCGAAATTTCAAAATTTTGAGGTAAAAATTCTCACAGAAGATATTGTCCGATTTGAAAAAAAAAAATGTATATCTGTAATGTCTATCTGGGTGGGCCACTTTTGCCGGGTATTACATTTAGCTCAGAAAAAAAGTGTCAAAATGACCCACCCTAGTAGGTAATAGTAATGTAATCACAAAAAATCGAATACTTTCTCTCTATATATTTCATATATAGGGTAAGAGAAAGTAAAAATCGAATTAAATCAAAATTTTGAGATTCCCTTTTGGACTAAAGTCTGTCTTTTGTGGGTATAAATATAAGATATATAAGATATTGAAAGCTAAAAATTTCTTTATTTTATTGCCAACTCTCTAGCTAATGTTTCGATCTTGTGTTGAGACAAACTTCAGAGATGGAATTTCTCATAAATAGGATACGTATTGAAAAGAAAACGTTTGATGAAAGAAATATTGGAAAGTATGTTAGGAAGAAACCTATTAATGATTTGAAAGAGGGAGAAGATTACAAAGGGATGAAGAGGCAAGAGCAGGAAAAGAATGAAGAAAGAAGAATCGCCACTAACAGATCTACCAAAAGAAGAAAACTGATGAGGAGCTACGAAGATGGTCACAACTCAAGAGTCAAAAGGATTGTCAATAAAATAAAAAATAAAAACATTGCTTCAATTCTATTTATCATAAATAGAGATCAAGTCTCTTTGTGATTTTTCCTTTATATTTATTTATTTATCCTCGGGGGAATATTTTTATGAATGCGAGAAACGATGATTTTAAAAATAACACAAAGAATATTTAATTATCCTTACTTTTTCAGGTTTTTTCCATATAGCTGCCGAGGCCGAGGAGTTTGATGTATTTTCGCTTAATGGAGCTTTAATTGTATTCTGTGCAGAATCTACTTCAGTAGTCACTGGAGTTTCCAAGTTTTCACTTAGTACTGTCGGTGAAATAGTTTCATTTTGAGAAATGGATGGGGTAATCGTGGAAGTAGTAAAGGTAGTGTGAGTAGTACAACTAACTGATGAGGTAGTTGTAGTGGTAAAGGATTGGGCGACTGTTGTAGTGGTTGATACTACAGTTGAAGTCGATGTTTGCGTAGTAGCAGGTGGCTCATTTGCGATTTTAAATACTCGGGCGGCAAAATCTGCAGCTACGTCAAGACCACTTGAATTGGTATTCTAAAATGGAATTCAAAAGAAGAATATTACTTTTCTTTTAGAGAAGAAATATACTGTGGGTATTCTCTTTGAAATATTTATTTTATGTTATAAGGTTCAATAAATTGCGAAAGCATTCAATCTAATGAAGAATTTAAAGAAATTAATAAAAGAAAAAAGATCAAAAATAAGCCTCTATCTTCTTTGATTTTAATGAAATTTTACAATATTAATAATCTTCTCTCGTAACCATTATCCCATTTCGGGTCGACATAATAAGAAGAAATATGCCGACCCCTCACACGGCCTGATGCTTTAAGGGAAAAGGACAAGGCATAAAAGATGCGTAAGAAATGTCAGTCTCTGTTCGGCCAACTCGTGTCATATATTGCCATATATGCCAACCACGTACAGTGAGGGACAATATTAAGTCCCACCCATGCGCTTGATGTGGGAATGAAAACAAGACTGACAAAAAGTGACGAAATGCCAACATCAGCTCGGGTAACTCGTGGTCTCTATCCACGTACTCACAAGAAGTGAGTGGTTTTTTAATAGAATCAATAAGATCACAAAATTTGACAATAACCAAAGTAATATAAAATATTTTTTTTTTACAATTTCCAATAGCATTTCTATATTTCTCTGGACATTTTTATTTTTTTGTTGAGATTTTGGGGATAGGGGGGATTTTTGGATCCCCTGATTACGGTGTTTTTTTAATGAATACTTTTTTATGAAAACAAAAGTATTTCGAGTGCGGGTTAACTTTTCCTGTGTGAAATTGCTTTTTATACTAATAGTATTCGCTGTGTTTATCTGATTGCGAATTGTAAAACGTAAAAAAAAAAATTTGTTCATTTATTCGCCCCCCCCCCCCCCCTCACTCTTCTCCAGGAGGAAAGAAAGCCCCTTAGTTTGAGTAAATAATGTATTAAATTTTATTATCTCAATGAAATACCCCCCCCCCCCCCCCCATTATAACCAGAGGCGGGTACAGTGCCACAAGTGCCTGATCTGCTCGAGAATGGAGCCTTGAGCTTAGTCAACAAAATCGATATTTTTAAAATAAATAAATCATTTTTTTTTAATGCAACTGAAAGCTACTTTTAAGACCCTTAACCCTTCATAAAAACTAAGCATTTTGGTTGCTTAAGCTCAAAGCTCCACTTTCGAGCATATCAGGCCACTGCACTAATCCTGAAACTAATGACAATTTGACAATTTGTGAAGTGATTGTTGTATTTTAACAATAGGTGAGGGAGCGGGCAGCCAGGAAGTAAGCCTCTACGAAATTAGACTCAAGAGTAGTGGAGACAGTTTCGGCTTTAATTAAATATCGCCATCCTTAGTCCATTTGCGAGAGTATGCACTCAAATGCCAATGCATTGAACCTATTGTAGAGTTGTAAATTTGTGGGTATTAATATGCATATATCCCAAGCATTTATATACCATGCAGTCAGTTCAAGGGACAAAATTGTTGAGTGCATACTCTCGAAAATGGACTGAGGATGGCGATATTTAATTATAGCTCGGAAACTGTCTCCACTACTCTGAGTTTCAATTCGTAGAGGCTTACTTCCTGGCTGCCAACTCCCTCACCCGTTGTTGCTAATCCTGAAGCTAATTTTAGCAAGAGCTTACTCAGTTTGCAAAAAAAAAATTATTGTATTTGAGGTATATTATATATTATAAATCCGCTTGTGTTTATAAATAAAAAAAATAAAAAAAACAATTGAAAAAATAGGAGAAGATAAAAATTCGATTTCATTTTTTGAAAAATTCATATATATTTTCTAAGGGAAAAAGGATACACACTTTACCGTTAAAATCTTTTCCTTATTGCAAGCCAAGTAAAAAAAATTCAAGAAATTTTAAAATAATTAATCTTTTATTTTAGGAATATTGGTAATTTATTTATTAAAAAATACAGGGTGTCCATAATTAAACTTGCGAGCAGTCTATAGCAAAAACTATGCAGCAGAATTGCATGAAAATTGGGTAGTGGCAAAATGAAATGAGGGGAATTTTATCGAGAAAATAAAAACAATGAGTTAAAAAAAAACACTAGATGACGTTGTGCAATATAAACTATTATCATATGAAAATGTGATACATCCACAGTGTGGTGATTCTCTACACATCGCCCGTTGTGTGAAACAACCACCTCCAACTCCAACCCCAATGACGACAGGATCATCAGCCTGTTATTTTCTATAGCTTGGTCTCCTAGATCCCCCCCTCCCCCCCCGACTTGAATCCTTGCGACTTTTGGCTATGGGGATACCTAAAGGCCTTGGTCTACCGTGATCTCATCACATCTCTATCCGACTTTAAAGAAAGCAAGCCTAGAACGCCAAGTGCGTAACATTCTCCAGTTCATGCTGCTTTGTTCTCAATAAAGCTATGCCAGCCATATAAAATAAATAAATAGTATATAATAATATATTTTTTGAAATTCATTGTTGTTTTTTTTCTCGATAAAATTTCCATCATTTTATTCTGCCATTAGCCAATTTTCAGGCAATTCTGCTGCATAGTTTTTGTGCTACATACTGCTCATATATTTCAAGTTTAATTATGGACACCCTGAATTTCATTTTGAAAAGGCTTTAAAAAAAAAAAAGGAGAAAAATACAATGAGGAAAATTTTGACGGATATATTGTTTAAATAAATAAGAGAAAAGAAAAAGCAGAAATATTTTCTAAATTGTCTCTAATTACAGAGTTTGTTCTACATCTAAATTTATAAATTTTCTTTTTATGTGTATTCAGAAGAAAATACTAAGATGACATTTCGTGTTTTTTTACCTTTATTAATTGAAATAAAGAATATTCTATTATATAAAGAGGAAAAATTTTCAAAAGCTAAATTAAATAAATTTTTAAAAATGTTCTTGGTATTTATTTAGAGATACTATCAATATCAGTAGACTTTGGACAAACGCAATGTTTTGCTTCGCTTCAGGCGATTAGGCGACCTGAAGAAAAAAAACCAAAAGTAGTAAATTTCATAATAAATATTTATATAAAATACTATGTAATATAATATATGTAAAATACTATAAAATTTACTACTTTTGCTTTAAGAAGAGATTCACGGAATAACCTAGCAAGAAGAAAAATAGTGCTGGTCCAAAATCTGCTGATAATGATAGTAAAAAAAAAAAAAAAAAAAAAAAAATTAAGAAAAAGAATTTCATATTTGCTATTCGAAATTTAATAAACCCATTTAAATATATAAGAAAATTCAAACTCCCAACTTTTTTGTATTAAATAAAAGACATCACACTAAACTTATCGGAAATAATTATAAATATATTATCTTACCGGTTGTGGTGTCTCGCGGTTACTACTCTCGCCTGATCGTGGAGGAGTAGAACCTTTATTATCATATAAATCTTCAGAAATATCGCGCAAAGTAGTTGGATCAATAATACAAAGGGCATGAGTCCTCCTTACTTTTTTTCCTGGAAAATAATAAATAAAAATATTTAATATTTCAATATTTAAGTAAGATGTATATTTTGATAAATAAAGAATCTAAGTCAACTACCCCAATGGTTCTTTATTTAACCTTAAATATTTATATTTGTTCTTGGATTTGAGGAATGATAAGAGATTAAATATAGTTGAATAATTAAAACTTCACTACTTAACGACATCACTTAATTTTAAAAATTCCAAGAGAATATGTTTTGATTAAATTAATTAAAAATCCTTATGCATTTTTTAATTTACAAAATATCTAATATTAATTTTGACAAAAGGGATATGCCCTCATTCCTATTTTATAGATTGCTAAGTGCTAGAAGACGGTGTAGTATTGTATTTATGATTTTTTTTTTTAACACTCACACTCATACTCAGTCTTTCCGACAACTTAGGCCTTAAATGACTTATTATTACGATAACCGTTTTTAATGAATATATCTATTAGAGGTCCAAGCATTCTTATTTAAGCCATTTGGTATCCAATTGGCTTAAATAAAATCATAAGACTTCCTGGAATCCTAACCCGCGACCCTTGGTATACAAGGCCAGCACACTAGCCACTACACCAAGCCCGAGAGCTTTGTATGATTTAAAACAATGATTTTTTATTCAATTTCAAAATAGTTGTAACTTTTTGTTAAAAATTATTTTATTCAAGATTATAATATAATGATCTATTCCAGAAGAGCATTTCTCGGAAATTGACTGTTTACTTAAAACAAAGAGGAGGCAATGGCTAAGCCGGCTAAGCTGAGGATTACGGAGTCCGAAGTCTCAACACGACTTGGGTTCGAATCCAGCTTGCCGCAAATAATTCAACCATCCTGCCGAAGTCTCCTCTTAGGGTAGGTAGGGGGATAGCCCCACCGTGGTATCACAAAGGGCCTAATTGGCCTAAGTGTGTTCCCTCTCTGGGAACGGCCACTTCAACCTAACCTAAACCTACTTAAAACAACATAAAAAACTTTAATAGAATCACAAAAATTTAATTAAATCAGAAACAAAAATATTGTATATGAAAGGCTTGGACAAATATCGCGCTTTGCCACATTCAGATTTTATGGGGATAATTGCAATTTCAAGTTTTGAAAATGCCCGAAATTGAGTCCTGTAGGACTAACTAAATCAGTATACGTACACACTTCAAAATAGCAAAAAAAAATCAAGATAATTATTTTAAATTTTATGAGTGAAAGCAGACTGACTTTTGATAAATAAGTCCACTGCAATAAAAATGAATAACTCCCATGAGTTGGGAGTGAAAAATGCAGATGTATCAATACAAAGTATTTTTGTGGCATTAGGTTATATTTCCCCAAGCCCTGCATATATACAAATATGCAATAAGTGTGTTCCTTACCTTGTTGTTGTGATTGAGATTGTGGTTGTTGGCTTGTAGAAACAGGTGGCATTGGTAAACTAACTAAAGACATTGGTATGGGATGTTGCTGAAGAGTTGGAGCAAGCAATGGTTGAGCTTGTCCTCCTTGTTGAACCTGATGTCCAGGTATAGCTGCGGGTGCCGGTCTTTGCAATGGCACATTGTAAAACACTAAGGCACAAAAATAAAAAATATATATTAATTTTAAATAAAATAATAAAAAGTGATCTAAGACGAATAGTGAACCAAAAGTATATATTAAATTTGAAAAATATTAAGCTCTTTCGGCCACTAACAAATTTCAAAATAATTTTTAACTTTACCTTGTGGACCATTTTGAAAAGGTTGATGGTACATCCCTTGGGAAGGATTTATCATTAGATTTGTTGGCGTTGCTGCAGCTGGTGTTGGATAATACGAACTTGGGGCATGATTTTGTTGCCTCTGTTGATTAGTAAATTGAATATTTTGAATTTGTGGCATATACATTTGTTGTGATTGCATTGCCATTGTAGCTTGATGAGGTATGAACTGTTGAAGCGGTAAGTTTAACTATAAAAAAAAAGAAATACATCAATTTTAGTTTTAGTTCATTTTGATTAAATAAATTAATATTAAATTATTATTGTATATTTACAAAAAAAAAAATTAAAATTTAAAATTGTTAATAAGATTTAATCAATTTATGTTGATGAAAATAATTGATTCTTAATACTTTTAAATGAGAATGTGTTCAAAACAAAGGGTGGGTGATATTTGTTCTTGGCAGTAAAAAAAAAAAATTAAAATCACACGATGAGAGGAAATATGAGAGTTATAGTTAAAGAAAATAGTATGTTGATAAGAGAAGAGGCTGTTCAACGATTAGAATGATTCACAGAAAGAGAGGATGTCAGCCAAAAGGAGAGCATCTATCGAATAAAAATCTCCATTCAGAAGACGTTTCGGTTTTAATTAAATAAAGTTCTTAATAGATTATTGGCAATCTCAAGGTGTACACCATTGAGATGCAGATAGAGTTGTTATATATAAACATATACAAAATTATATAAAAATATATATATATGAACAGTACATTTGAGACTTGGCCGTGTTGACTGATGAGCATCTGACATCTGGTATGCAAATATTGTATTTTATATAATTTTGTATATGTTTATATATAACAACTCTATCTGCATCTCAATGGTGTATAGCTTGAGATTGCCAATAATCTCTTAAGAACTGATGATGGATTTATTTAATTAAACCAGAAACGTCTTTTGTATGGAGATTTTTATTAGATAGAGGCTCTCCTTTTGGCTGAAATCCTCTCTTCATGTCTTTCATTCTAAAGAAAATAGTAGTTTGTGCATAATAACTGAGCAATTAACTAGTTTTGTTAAGAAGCTCTTGCCATTATTGGAATTTACTTTAAATTCCAAACTAGGTTATTTATGGGAATAATTAAAATAATAACGAATTTTTAAATTAAAAATTATTTATTCTCTTGACAATACGATTTCTTGGCACTAAATATACCAATCAAACACTAGGTTATTTGTTTCAAAGGTTTTATTAATTAAAAAATTATCACTTGATACGTATTTCGACAATTTCTTGTCATCATCAGAAGTGATTACATTCTAATACATCTACATTCTAATCACTTCTGATGATGACAAGGAATTGTCGAAATACTGATCAAGTGTTAATTTTTTAATTAATAAAACCTTTGAAACAATTAACCTAGTGTTTAATTTGTATATTTAATTTTAATTTACAAAATGTTTCAACGAGAACCAACGGTCGAAAGTTTAAATCTTATGAATTTCTTTGTTTTGTATTCTATAATACAACAAATTCTATAGTACAAAATAAAAAAAGGAATATTCTTTAGGACGGAGGGAGTATAGTATATTTAGATATTAAAGAATCATGTATGAATTTTGATAAACATAAAAATAAAAGTAGTTGTTGGTAGTTGTGGCTGAGATGTGATTATAATGGAGAATTGGAGATATCAGCCAAATTGCGATTGTCAAGATTAATAAAACTCCCAGGATAAGACGTTTCAGCCTGAATTTATTTGGTCATCTTCAGTTATTGGGAATTATACACATAGTGCAAGTGCACATGTGATCAAACCAGGACTCGTCAATAATAAAATTTATTTGCTTCATACAAAATTATATGGCTCATGTGCCCAAGCTCAGAGATAATTTTGTATGAAGCAAATAAATTTTATTATTGACGAGTTCTGGTTTGATCACATGTGCACTTGCACTATGTGTATAATTTCCAATAACTGAAGATGGCCAAATAAATTCAGGCCGAAACGCCTTATTCTGGGAGTTTTATTAACCTAGATAATCCCAATTTGGCTGATATCTCCAATTCTCCATTTATAAAAATAAAACTAAATTATATATAAAACTTAAAAAAAGCATTACTTGAGACGCCGCCATAAATGGTGGACCCACATTATTGCCTTGCAATGTAGACACAATTTGATTTCTGTGATTAGGCATTCTTGGTGTGTTTTGGCGATAATGTGAAGTGTAAGTAGGCCTCGGAGGCTGATTCATATAAGACAGAGTAAATTGTCCTGTAAAAAAAAAAATAAATCACATGTATTATTTTAATTTATAATGGGAACTGATACACGCCATTATCTCACAGAGAATGGCTGAGTTATTTTAGGTGCTCAATATTACCGATAACCTATCAGTCGATTCACATGTAGTAATTCAGATTAAACTTCAATGACGTGTTGAATATTGATAAATCGCGACTTAAACTAACACTAATTATACTATAATCAAATTTATTGGGGAATTTTTCAAAAAAATAGAAAATAACGTTACTTGTTTGTAGTAAAAAAAAGTGAAAATTTATAAAATATATTAATGTTTAAATATTAATGAAGTTTTATCTCATACCAGACAAGTGTTTATAAGTTAAGTAGATAATTTAAAATGACTACTAGAAAAAGATTATATTTTCTTTATCAAACAAAAAAAAAGACAATATTTTATTATTCTTATGATCCGAAATTCCACATGTGCTTAATACGACAAAAAATTTCGACTAAGTATGGCCAAACTTTACAATTGTTGGTACTACCTGGGTCTGGTCTTAAATTTAATCTTTTTTTTCCGGACCTAGCTTTTTTTTTTTATTGTTTAAGCCCAATCAAATTTGAACTAAAGGAAAAAATTAAAATTGATAATTATGTGACACCCAAGATATAAATGTTAAAAAAATCGTGATGAAAAGAGCAAGAGCAAGTAGGTTTATTATTTTTTTGATTTAAAAATATTATCTAAATTCTCTTCAAAGATACATGAATTAATTATATTTTAAATATTAATTAAGTTTTTAAATTTTTTTTTAGTAAGAGTTATTAAAAAGAAAATTGCTAAAAATTTTTTTTATATAAGTAAAAGACCTTATTCAGAGTTCAACGCATGATATCGGGCGCCATTTAAAAAAAAATAGGCGCCGGTATTTAAATATATTTGAATGATCAACTTAAAGGTAGTTTTTATATATCCGATATGTGAGGTGATAAGAAATCAGATAACAATCAGGTATAATTATTTGTATCATTTGCATTAATTTAGAAACATTATTATGTGTATTTAAGGTAGGAAAAAGTGAATTTCGAGGAATAAATTCCATTATCAACTGCCCAAATATCTTTCAAAATATTTTTCATGTTTAAAAAAAAAAAAATATTTAAAAATTAGAGTAATATAAGTTTAAAAAATCATTATTAATTAGTAAAATATGAAAGCAGATTAAAAATTCAATCATCCCAAAGCAAAAACCATTATCACCATTTATATTAAATAAAATTATAATTGTATTTAGTTATATTATAATTTTAATTAGTAATGCTAGCAAGCCATTAATAAAGTTAACAATTTTATTTGAATAAATATCTAAGCTAAAGATATTATGAGTAATGGTAAGGAAATTGGGCGGAAAAAGGCATACAAATATTCTCTTTGTTGTAAAAAAACAGAATGGTTCAAAGGTAGTATTAGCTAATAAAAGTTTTGTAAATAAAACTATTTTTTGAAATAATTTCATACTAGTAGTGGCTTTTATAGTTGATTTCATATTTCTACTTTAGTCTATCTTGTATAGTGAGTAATAATCCATGCGTTTTCTCATGTGATTATTTCATTGTTTTTTTATTTTTTAATAAGAAAGATTTTCTAGTTCATAGGCAGAATAGAATTTTATTAATTTCCATATTCGAATCACTGTTTTACGAATATTTTAGTGTTAACCAGTATTCCAATTAAAATCTCATGCACCAGGTAGATACATTCTTGGTTTAATAAAAAGATGACAATTATAATATATATATATATTTTTCTTTATTTCAGAGCGTATAGAGGCTAACAAGTTTGCGCAAAAATCACGCCTTCATCAGAGCCACATTAACTGGAATACAATTACAAATTTTTTTAATCTTACAGGTTGAAGAAAATTATTTTATAATATCTCATTCATTTTAATTGTGATAACCAAGATCTTGCAGGCTCTGTTTAAATTTTACATAATTAGTGAAGAGGTAAAATATATATTTAATTTATTCTGTCCTACTGTATTTGTAAAATACATCATTGTAAAAGTTTGTAATTGTATTCCAGTAAATGTGGCTCTGATGAAGGAGTTATTTCGCCGAAACAAGTGATTTTTGGGCAAACTTGTTAGCCTCTATACGCCCTGAAATAAAGAAATATATATATAAAAATTATAATTATCATCTTTTTATTAAACCAAGAATGTATCTACCTGGTGCCTATTTTAATCGAATCACTGTATGAGAGCTATTAAAAAAATAAGTTAACAAGATATCGACACAACTTATCCCAGGCCCTCTAATACTATTAGAAAAGCACTAAATACTGATTACATTTTAACATAGACTATAAATTATGATATTCCATTGGTAACCGGCATGGAAGAGATCAAGATAATCAAATTAGAGAAGTCACGTCCGGATGGCTTGCTAGCTAGACTTGCAGATCGGTTATGAATTGACTACCATCCAAGTGATTGACAGAATAGATGCTAATAGTGGACACGATGTCCTCTGAAATCCTCCCAAAAAGACAGAATTCCGTACTTGAGTTTCCGGGCGAGGTTTAGAAGATTTGATTTAGATGAATAATGCACAATAGTACCTTCCTTCCTAATATGTATCAATGCATGAGGCGGCTGGGGAGTAAATTTTATTTGATATAACTTTTATTAACTTGCTTTTTCAATCACCTATATTCAATAAACAATTAATTGTATTTATATAAAAAAGGATTAAAATTTCCAAATATGTGGCCATAAAATAAAATATTCTCTTTACCCCTATTTTTAAAATGTTATTATTGCACTTAAACAAAAGGGCGAATAATTAAAAGAAAGCCTATCAATTTTTTCTTTTGCAGAAAATTGTAAATATCATTATTATCTGTTTGTTATGAAATAAGCGCTTTAAAAATTGACTTTACCATAACATTGGTCGAAATTAGAGATTGGCAGAATATTATATATAATATTTAGGGTATTAGTAATGTCTCAAAAATAGCAAGAGAATTATATAAAAAATTAGCTATGAAAAATTTTTTTTTATATTGTATTATATATTAGACCTATAATAAAAGATTAAATTTTGTTTTGTAAATTTTAAATTTAAATAAAAGATTAATCAAAATAATCCCGCATTTTTTCCTAATTAGGAAAATTTATCATCGTTTATTTTATTCATTTATTGAGAATACAAATTTTTAAGATCTTTTCGGCGTCTATGGCCATTTAGACCCCGCCCCTATTTTTTTAAAATTGATTGGTAGCCAATTCAATTTAAATAAATTTTTGTCGGAGAATTCAATTTATTAAACATGTTAAATGTAGAAAAAGTTTATTATAATTAATAGTGACAATCTATTGAAAACAAGATGAATTAATATTTGGTTGGCCTCGTATAAATATAACTTACTCAAATTATTAGAGCAGGTTTTGGCAACAATGATTGACTTTGTTACGGTATGAACTTTAGTTAATCTTATTTAGGTTTCTCAATCTGTTTCTGGGAATAAATAATATTATCAATGTCATTGTTGAGAATAAATTCCGAACCGACCTCAAAGAATTTAATTTTTTAATGACAAAGGCCTAGCCATTATATAAATATATCTATTTTGATACGTGGCCATGGATGTATAAAATAAAAAAAGAGATAAAACATCAGCTCACTAGCATTTAGGAACTGTACAGTGAGCGCCACAATTAAGTCCCCATCTGATAGCTAGAGCCTTTAGAATATGGCATAATAGATGGTTTATGGTGAAATAATTTTAAATTTGAAAAGGTAAAATAAAATCATCTGTACCAGATTTTACGTTTTACCTGTTCGGTCATTAAAATTATTTTACTATATTCCATATATTATACGATATATAAGGCTCTAGCTATAAGGGGAGGACTTAATTGTGGCGCTTATTGTACCATCTTCATCAAATTTATATATTTACATCTTTTGTAAACTTAATAAAAATGAAATATGTTCGATAGATTAATAATGAAGTGATCAAGGGGGGGGGGGGGGGACCAAAGCAAGATAAAGAAAAAAAATGTATATTTGCTTTTTTGAACGACAATGTCCACGTTTCGGCCGATTATTCCGGCCTTCGTCAGGACAAGTGTTTTGTTTGCCACTGACTTCTGGTTCTTAAACCAGAAGTCATGGCTATTGACGATTGTGAGAAGTTGCTAAGAGCCCTCTCAAGTTGGAGGAAAACAAAACATCTGCCCTGATGAAGGCCTGAAGAATCGGCCGAAAAGTTGACAGTATTGTTCAATAAAGCAAAAAAAAAATCTTTTTTTTTCTTTATCTTGTTTTGGTTGCCTTGACCTCTTCTTTATTAATTATACATTCAGCCACTACTTCTTGCAATTATTATTTATGTTCAATAGAATTATCTCAACACGTGTACGCCCAAACAGGAGACAGACTCGCTAGTAAAAACAAAATTTGAACTGTATAACAAATACGATTATAAGGCCTTATTTTATAGAACTAGTTAAAAAAAACGTCTTGAATAGAATAAATAAAAGTTGAGGGAATTAATAAAAAATATTTATTATTTCGCGTTCATCTCAAAACTTGATAAATCACAAGATTGAGTTGAACGATCCAAAAACTTCGGGGAGAAATTGCTCACCCGACATGTGTGTGGCCGTTGGTGGAGGTCCACAAGGAGGCGGTTTGCCCGCAAGGTGTTCCGCCGGCGGTGTTGATGTAGGTGGTGCCGGGGATGGCTGTGCTTGCGAACCGCCGGCCTGTGGCGGGCCTTGAGGTGGTGGTGGTCCCGTTAAGGGATGATGAACACGTCCTCCTGCTCCTCCAGGTACACCACTTGGTTGTTGTGGAGGTTGTGAATTGGGCGGCGGACCGCCTGGTGGATTTTGAGTTGGTCCCGCCGGATTTGAGGCGGGTTGTGATGGGGGTCCGTTTGGTGCCGATTGAGAGGCGGGCTGCTGATTAGCAGGTGCGGGCGTTCGCCAAGCTGTGCGAGGACCATCCGGCTGTGAAGATCATCATTTAAACTTACTCACTTGCATTTTTTTTTTCTTCAATTATATTTATCAATGATAAATAAATATTTCTTCTAATCTTAATCGCTTTTAATAATTCGATTGATTGTCAAAAAATATACAAACTTTGTTTAATATTGTTAAAAGATTTTTGGTGTTGTGAAAATAACTAGATGATAGGTAAAAAAATCCAACGAATTCACCGTTGGCACTAGTTAAAACATTCTTAGATTTAATTAAATTATTATCTAATTATAGATAAATAAATGACACGAGGTTAAGTTTCAAAAGAATTTTACCTTAGCTTATGAGCATTTCGACGTCAATACTTCATCTTCAGAGGTATAACACAAACTGACTATTATATTTATTAACAATCATATTTATATTCATTGTAGATGGCAGCACTATCTCATTATACTAAACGGTGCTGCCATCTATAATGAATATAAATATTTCATTTATTAACAATCATTAATTCATTGAAGATGGCAGCACTATCTTATTTTACTAAACGGTGTTACCATCTACGATGATTGTTAATAAATATAATAGTTAGTTTGTGTCATAGCTCTGAAGATGACGATTTAACGTCGAAATGCGCATAAGCTAAAAGTAAAAATCCTTTTGAAACTTAACCTCGTGTTATTTATTTATCTATAATAATTTAATTAAAAATAGATGATAAATGTAATTATTACTTGTAGTATACATATATTGTAGTTTTAAATCCTTTTAAAAGGATCAAGGAAACTTTTAAGGTCAAAGGACATGGGGAAAATACTTTATTAAGGGCATTTGCCAGTTAGCTAAACTAAAAGTATGTGAATTTTTACGAAAGAATTCTACTTTTTTTCCCTTAAAAAAATTTGTCTCTTAGTACAAGTCTGAACAATTTGGAAATTTAGATCCCCTCTTCTAACAAAAAGTTGAATGACCCTACAAATTTTAGATTTTAATTTATTTATTTAACAAAACAATTAAACACCAAAAATTCTTTTAACAGTATTATCAGAATATTTTTTATACCAAATATCATTATTATTTCACTGCATAATGCATTAAAGCCAAAAGAAGAGAATTGTCTATAAAAAGTTTATTAGTTAAGTCAAAGAAAGTCGAATTAATTTTTCAAAGTTCTAAGTATACTCTCATATTGTTTTAATATGAACCAATAATGAGAAAATTAACTTTATACAATGAATATAGAGGAATGAAAATGTCGATGGAATAAGGAAATCTAGGATTAATCAATTAATTCTCCTAAAAGTTTTATTTATTCAGGTGGGAGGAATTCTCCAAATTCTATTTTAGGCTTATTAGTTATTTTGAAAAGTTTTTTATGCCTATATTAAAGGCAATTTGAATATTTTTTTTTAGTGAAACTAAAACTTTTAATTTTTCAATTTTCTTTTAATTTACCCTACCTTAATTTCAAAACTTTTTTGGTTTTCGATGATAGATGATATTAAAAATTTTATCTATTTAATGTCTTTCAGTGACTATACATAATAAATATTTTAATTATATAGTTTTTTTAATATAATATTTAAATAAAATATCACTATTCTGGTGTAATTACACGATAAAATTAATGAAGTTTCTTGACAAAAATCACGATCAAGATTCTAGCCACGAGGATCATTCGCCCTTGTGATTTATTGATGCCTGAAGGCCAATTTATGGGGTGGGGATAAGTCTTTGTCTACGTAAAATTACACCAGTAAAATATAATTTTTGCTTTATGAATTAAGGTAAAAAAATATAACATAAAATCAAGTTTTTACAAATATAAAAAAAATTGAGTAACTTATTCAAATGAAGAGATCTCAAAAATTATTAAATTTAAAAGAATAGTTAGTTCTTCAAGTTCCAAAAAGAAAAAGTTTCCAGGCAACTGTAAACGAAGAAATACGTCAATGAAATAAATCTTCAACATCAATGCAATTCTTCCAAAGTATTAAAATTTTATTTAACAGAAGAAATAAGTTTCATGATGACAATGTCTAATAAAATATGTTGATTTCAAGCTCTTCTTATAGTTTTGAAACTTGAAGAACTATACTAACTTTAGTAGTTAAATGATTTATATAACATACTAAACATTACATACTATTAATTGAGGTGCAAGTTGTGGCTGTATATCTTTAGTGAAGGAAATATGAAGACAGAAACAGCCAAGAAAACACAATGTTGTCTAATTTCTTGACAAAAAAATAGGATTTGCCCTCTCCTTATTTACAGCAATAATAGTCTCGAGTTCAAAGATTCGTTTTCTGTTTTGGGAGTGACACTTTTATCTGATCTCTCCTGGAGCACCCACATCTCTTCTGTGGTTAAATCTTCAAGGAAATTAGGTTTCCTATTCAAAACGAAGCGTTACATCTCCTAATCCTACATAAAGCCCAAAGTCGGCCGTGCCTTGAATATGGTTCCCACCTTTGGCGAGGGGGTCGAAAGACGCTCTCTGCCATACAGAGGCGTGTATTTAGACTGGTCAATGATTCTACCCTCACCGCATCCCCTACACCACTCTCTCTCTTCTATAGGTATTGCCATGGTCCGAATTAAAATCAATTATCCCACCCATTCCAACATATACACGAAATACAAGGGAGGCATCGTCCCAGCATCCCTATGCTGTTCAGATCACGACTAACAGGACTAGTCAATTCCAATCTTCCTTTGTCCCCATGACCTCTCGGGATTGGAACAGGCTCTCTGCGTCTATCTTCCCCAAAACCTACAATCTTCAGAATTTCAAGTCTAATCTCAACAGGCATCTTCTCAGTTCCCGCAGTTGAGTTTCCCTTTTATGCTTCTCCTTTTGTTTTTTTTTCTTCCTGGCTGCATGTGACCACTGGTCATTATAGGTCTTCGGACTTTATGCACGCACACATTCCAAAAAAAAAATTCTTTGAATGCTTTACCAATCAACTGGAGACGTTTCGGTCCATTTATTATAAACCATCCTCAGGTGTATATTTTCATTATATACATTTTAATAGTATTCTATTTAATAAATTATGTATATTATATATACCTGACTAAATCTGAGCAAAATATACACCAATTTATGCGCTGAGGATGGTTCATAATAAATGGGCTGAAACATCTGCAGTTGAGTGGTAAAGCATTCAGAGAATTTTCTTTCTTGACTGCCTCTGCTTCCATTTTATTTCCTTCACATACTATTATATGTTAATTCCATTAAAGAAATCTATTTTAATTTAAAACAAGCTTTAGTGTTTTAATAAAATCTCATAAAGCAAAAAGTTAATTTGCAAATGCAAATGTCCCAAACCCAAAATGTTATAAATAAAAAAAAAATATAAATATATATATAAATGGTAAATTATCTATAGGATATGTTAAATTGGAAATTGTGATGTTTAAATAAATTTTTATTAAACTATACATGTATATATATATTTGATTTATTGAAGAATCAAGTCAAATAATAATACCTGACTAGCTCCAGCTGAAGCTTGTGGATTATTTTGTGCGCCCGGTCCTGCAGGAGCAGTCTGTTGAACGCCTGTTTGTCCTGGTGTTCCGAATGTTTGAGCATTTAACTGGTGAGAATAATTGCTGAGTTCCCCCTATAAACAAAAGAAAATTTGGATTAGTAATAATAATTTAAAAACAATGAGAGTTAAAGATTTTTTAAATTGAACTTATAATTTTAATTTGGATTTCTGTTCTTAAAAAGAATTTATTATAAAATTATATAGATCGTATTGTTTTGTTTGTTCAAAAAATTTATAAATATCAAATGGTTTTGAGCTTATGTCATCGTATGAAAAATAAAAAAAATAAAAATTGCATATATTTTCGTAAATTTTTTTATACACCTTAAATATTATTATTAGGCCTACTATATAAAGTGGAAAGAAAATATTTTAGTTTCAAAAATTGAATAATGAAACGTGTATATTGTATAAGACCTTCTACAAAAAAATAGTAGAGGAAAAAGAATATTCTGAGGTCATTGAGTGTCGTTTGCCTTGGATGATGACATTGACTTATTGAATTTTTCTTTAAATTATATTTTAAATAGTTTAGTGAGAATAATTAAAAATTTAAAAATAATAGGTGAAAAAAATTTTACTTACTTTGTTGAGTTTGCTGATGAGGATAACTGAAATCTTAAATTAAGGAAAAATCGCTTTAGAATCAATATATAAACAAAAAGATACTATTAACTAAGTAATTAAAAATTTTCCAATTCAATCAATTTAAGAGTTTAAAAAACTTGAATACAAGTTAGTTAAAAAAAAGCGAATAAAAAAGAACGGTAAGATGGATGGTAAGATTTCAGGCGTTAATAATAATGTGTAGTCATGTTCTTTAAATTCATTAACTAGGAAAATTAAGATATACTTTTTTTTAATAGGTTAGAAATAAATTTCCAAAATATTCATTTATTAATTAAAAAAAAAAAATATAAGTGGTAGAAAATTTTTATTTGTTTATGCAAGATATAAAATAAATAATGCTAGTAAAGTAGCTAAAGGACATGTCATCTGCTTAGGTTCATCTTAAGAGATAAGTAGGCATAGTCGACCTATATAAAGAAAAAAGTAGCAAATTTGATAAAATTTTATTAAGAAATTTGCTATCTTCTGATCTTATTATGATCTCATAGATGAACCCATTTAGAATTTGTCTATTTTTGGTTTGGTGTGATCATTGGTGGCGAACAAGTAGGTAAAAAAAAAAATTTTGCTGACATTTTGAGGTTAGGAGTTTCAAGAGTAAATGAATTATCCCGTCCCCACTAGAAATATTCGAAAATTCACGGCGAACTAAAGAAAAAAATAAAGCATTGTTACATTAAAAATTATTCAAATAAATATATATTTTTGTAAAATACTTATATTATAGTTCGCCATCATAATAATCAATTAGAAAAAACAACCCATGTTAGTTTCAACAATTTTTTGGTTGACTGTTCTAGTTGGACACAAATGATTTGAAAATTTATAAACAACAATATTTCCAAAAATATTTTATTATCAAGAAAAGGTTTTAATTACGTCAGATTAATCAAAAAGCATAAATGATGATGAGATTTTCAAAGTGTTGGTGAAACTGAATAAAATTTGTGAAAAAGTGTTTTAACCATACTCACTAGTGTGATTAGAAAGGAGACGGAATTGAGCAGCTAACGAAAGAGCTTGGTGGGGATGCGGTGGGGGTGGAGGTCCCGCCCCCGGGGGAGGTCCACCGGCTCCAGCTGCTGCGGCCGCAGCTGCAGCAGCCGCAGCGGCAGCCGCTGCAGCTGGACCACCGGGACCTCCGCAATGCGCCGCCATATAACATTGCATGGCTGCAGCGGCTGCAGCCGCCACAGTGCCATCTTTTCGACATTGTTGCTGCTGTTGTTGTTGTTGCTGTTGTTGTTGATGTTGGTAACGAGAAACCATCGCGGCCACGGCAGCCGGCGAAGTACGATCAAGAGCAGCCGCTGCGGCTGCAGCTGCGGCCGCGGCAGCAGCTGCTGCTGCTGCCGAAGAAGAATCCTGTACGTTTGGTGGCCCAGGTAAAGGGCGACGTCCTCCTGTGGCCCGGGGTGGTCCGCCACCACCGCCACCCGGCTGGACGAGTTGAGCCAGGATGGCTACTTGATACACGAGTTCGGGAGGATTGGAAGGTACCACCGGACCAAGTGGCGATCAAGTCCCACGAATAGCTGAAGTCAACATTTTAGGGTGACCGAATTTCCAAATTATCAAAAGATATTGAATACTGCTAAAAGGGATGAGGAGGCAAAACTATTCGCGAATGATAAAACGGGGTCGCGCGGCGCGGCTTTGGCTGGTAAAAAATCGATACGTTCTTCTTGCTTTAGCGCACGGCCGTGCGTACGTTGCGCGTGGACACTTAGATATATAGATATATAAATAAGGAATAGATGAGCAAGGAGGCCTAAAATGCTTTATATATACATATATATTCTGAATTCAGAAAAAAATATTTCTCAAAAAATGGAGTGTCCATTTAATATATGCGAATATTGCAATAGCAATAAAAATTATCGAAATATAGTATTGTAAATATATTTATTTATGTATAATTATATTAAATATATCTAAGGAATTTTAGGAATCACTAACAAGGAACACGCCGGCGGGAGTTTATGGGGAAAAATTGCGGTACCTACACAGCGTGTCCAAAATCAAAATTGTCGTGCGATGTACAAAGGTTCGGCCTCGAAAGGGATCTCGATGGCCGCGTTGTCACAGGGGCAGCCTCTGTTAGCCTGCATGCTTTCTGGCCTTGAGCGTGAAAGCCTTTTTTTTTTTTGGAGGATTGCACTGATAAAACTGGAAAGACCTCGTGTGTTCTGCCTTGCCTAGGATAATACACTAGGAAAAAGGGGGCCAGCACCCCCCGGCAGACCGGACTGAATCAATACTAGAGCCCTGCCACCCACCCACCCTCCAAATGCACACCAACACTCTCTCAAAGTAGTCGACGTCTTGGTCGTGGTCTTGGCCACGGTAAGGGAACCGCCCAATTATACACAAATACAATATAAAATCGATATAATCGGATAATGTTTAATTAATAAATGAAAAGTTGCAAAAATTTAAGATGTGAGCAATTACAAGGGGACTTGGCACAAAACGTGAGCGTTAATGCCCGCCATGATGGACTCACTCACGCGCCTACAAAGAATGAAGTTGGAGCTTAGCAAGTCGACAGGTTGGTTGCAGCACTAGGCAAACAAACGCGCGCCATTTAAACCAGACAACCAACACAACATCAGCAGAAAGGGATAAATCGAAATATACTAATGAATATATTGTTTTAAGTAATACACTTGTTCTAGATTTTTTCATTAGATTATGGTGTTAATTGTAAACAGATATTAAAAAAAAAATCAAAGTATAAATATAGGCCCTCATCATTCAAATGCATTTTTCAATATTAAAGGATTTCAAAACAGGTGATTCAATCTTAGGTTAATAGCACAGATTCCAGGTAGAGGAGATGGATTTCTCAGTTTATAAATAAGGAAAAACAAAATTTCTCTTATTATTTTATTAAAATTTTTTTGGCCAACTTGATGCGCAACATTAAGTTTCGTCCTATTAGACATCATCAGGACATTTAATAAATATAATTCTTTTTATCATATCATTAACTAACATACATAACAAAAATTAATTATTTTTCAGGTAGATAAAAATTATGTCAAACGTAATAAAAACAAAATTCATTTTTTCATTCTTTAAATTTTTCTCACCTCAATTTTAGAAGATCCATTAAATTGAGGCGAGAAAAATTTAAGGATTGAAACGTTTTTTATAAAGATTGACATAATTTTTCTGTACCTGAAAAATAATTAATTTTTGTTTTACATGTTAGTGAATACTATGATAAAAAGAATTATATTTATTACAAGCCATGATGATGTCTAATGGGACAAACTTGGCCAATAAATAAACAAAAAAAAAAACATTATTGAATTAAGTCCAGGAGACAAAAAAATTCAATTATTAAAATAATCGATATCAAATAATGATAAACAAACAAATGAATCATGATTCAAAAATTTAATTAAAAATTCTCAGAATTTTTGAATACAAATATTTGTTTGTTGAGAAAAATAAAAGAATAAAAGGTATTGGCCAATTGAAAGAAAGAAGATTCCACAATGCAGTTTGGAAATTCCCATTAGAGTTTCTAGTCTTTCCATAGACCTAGCAAGCAAGGTTCTCCTCTCTGCTGTCAGGCATGCAAGCAAAGGCAAGGCCGGAAGGGATCAGCTCCCAGCCTTTGGAATTTGACCCCAAACAAGAGGGACCCTCGGACCCTTCGTTTGCTCAAAAATGTAGCCAATAACAAATACAAGGGTGTTCTAAAAATATACTAAAAGCTTTTACGAAAATGAATTTATTTAGGGAAAGAAAGTTTGGCAATAATGAAGATAATTAGCTAAATTCAATTAAAGTAATCATAAAATCCTTAGAAAGTCAGAACATTGGAATCCAAACAAATGCTCAGTCAACCAGGTCATAAGAATATGTTTATATAAAAAGGAAGTGAAATATATTTAAAAAAAAAGTGAATAATTAGTAGGCCTATATCCGGGTAAAATTTGTTTAATATTATTAGATATAAAAATTTTCTAGGTTTTAGGAAAAAAGTATATCTTATATCCTGAACTGGAAGTACGAAAGAACAATAATATATAAATTTCCCCTAATTTGCAAGAGTAAAAATATGGTGGGACTGGTCGCACAGCACTCAACTTTCTCTTACCTTTAGTAAGAGAAAGTTTTGTACTGTGCTTGTCACACCAGATTTTTGTGCCGAGAAATATTCAGTTTCCACCAATATATTAGAATTCAAGAAGTCAAATTTATAAACATGGGAAAATATTTATTTTTTGTTACCATAGCAACAATTTCTCCTATCTTCCCTATGAAGTACAAGAGTAAAGTGGACCTTCAAACAATTTTGAGCGCAAAATGCAACACAGGCAGACACACCATGTTGCGATTCAGGGGACCTCAAAACGTATATAACCATCAAAAATCTCGGCTTCGAATTTTTGACATGAATCCAATACTTTCTCTCTATATATATATACGAGGGAAGATCTAAAAAAATTATTTTATTTTTCAATGGAGTCTCCCCTGAGCTCTATACACTTTGGCCAACGTTTCTCCAATTTTTGTATCCCTTCCAAAAAATAAGATTTGTCGAGGACATCAAAATAGGTATTTTTTTGTGAGATGATTTCATCGTTGGAGTCAAATCTCTTTCCGCCGAGCCATTTTTTCAGGTTTGGAAACAATAAATAGTCACTCGGGGCTAAATCCGGAGAATAAGGCGGATGAGGGAGCAATTCGTATCCCAATTCATGGGATTTTTGCAATGGAAACTTCTCAAATCACGAGTCTCCTATTAATGGTTGTCAAACAAAAACTAAAACGACCCAGCTGGTTCAAATTTCGACAGAAGTCAGCTGATAGTTGCCTGCTGACAGGAGCAGTGTTGTCATTTCAGTTAAGAGGCGGGAAATTCAAAAAGTCACGGACTTATTGACATGCCCTCGTATATTACCATATATAGAGATAAGAGAAAGTAAAAATCAATTACATATGAATTTGAAACAAATTATCCTATTTACTGTATGTAAATGAGATTCCGTTGAATAGAAAATCATGTTTTTGTTTAAAAACGAGATTAATTTCTTTATTTATAATAAAGAAATAGATTAATTAAAATTTAAGACTGAAATGAGTCAATTGACGAACAACCAAAAGCACACTATTCCAAAAAAAGCTCAAAAAAATAAATAAAATGAAATACGAATTTTCAATGACGTTTTTTTTTTTTTAATTAAAGTTGTTGAGGGCAATGACTAGATTTTGTATATAATAAGACGATAACACGTTGAGCAAGCTGGCTTTTAGCCAAATTCTATAAACTTAAAATGTTCATTATTTTTTTTTTTTTTTTTAAATAAAATAATAAATTTAAGGATATAAGTTTAAATTTAATTAAATTTTCATCTAATTATATTGAGGTAAATAAATAACACAAGGTTAAGTTTCAAACAATGTTAGTATCATAGCTCTGAAGATGATGTGTTAACGTCTAAATAAGCTAAAAATAAAAACCTTTTGAAACTTAACCTACTGTTATTTATTTATCTATAATCAGATGAAAATTTAATTAAATTTAAGAATGTTTCAACTAGTGCCAACGATGAATTTTTTGGATATAACTTTATTGGTAAAAAAAATAATTTTATATAGTTCTTTTGAGCAGAAATAATAAATAAATAAAAAAAATACAGTGGACTCGTGGCCATTCACATACAAGGAAGGTGTGAACCCCCCCCCCCCCCCCCGAGAGAAAAATATTTTTTTATAAAAGAAAAACAATGATTTTTTTTTAATTTTGTTAAAAGAAAATTTCTAATCTTTTGCGATTCATTAAAAAAAGCCGTATAAAATAAAGAGAAAGTAAGTGTATTAAAGAAATAAAAATTCCATTTTAAATTGTATTAATTTAATATGTTCTTTCAATTTAATTCTTGAATTGGACAGTGTTTTTTTTTTTTTTTTTTTTGTACAAAAGACAGTTAACTACCCCCTTTAGGATTCTTTTCTTTTGGTTCTATAACCGATCTATTTATCTAGTTACCAATTCTTTTCTATTGTACTTCCTGTTAATCTTTGGGCCTTTTATCATCTCTCATTCTGAGATAAGATGATAAAAAAAAAAGGTATGAGACATCCGGTTCTTTATTATTAAAAATATTCATAATTCAAAAAATTAAAAAAAAAAATCATTTAAAAAAGTAGTAATGATTTGAAAATTAAAATTTTTTCTTGAAGAGCCAAATTTTTTTGCATATTATTGTTCAAATAAAAGAAAATTGTTTTCCTTTTTTGGATGACATTTGGACAGACGGCATCTCCTCTGATCATAAAAAAAATTATTAATTATCTTGAAAAATATAGTTGATTTATTAAAAGATAAGCTTATCGTGTTCTACAAATAAGAAAAATGTCATTGTACTTGATAGAGTACTAAAATTTTTAATATTTTAAAAGTAATAAATATTGTTTATGTGAAAAATAGGGAATTTTAGAAAGCTATTTTTCATATTATATTAGTTTATATAATAGATAATATGAAAGGAAAACATATTTAAGTATGGAATGAGATAATAGATCTATGAAAAGTCCAAGGTTGATATTGATCCTACAAAATTGGATAAATAATAAAAACGACTTGAGGATCTAGATCAAATCCTGGAGAAAATAGATGGAAGAAAACTCATTTGAAACCCCCACCAGAAAGTTAAATCTTTTCACCAAGTGAGAGCGGAGGCAGCCACTGCTGGTTGTCGCCAAGGCAAGTGAGTGGTTTGCCACGTGGCACGTATGTGATTCTGAATAAAAGGACACGTGTACTTTTGTATTAAATGGAATTTAAAAAAAAAATATTGATAGTAATTTTGTTTTTTAAAAATAACTCGCGATTCCCAACCTGTAACCTGCTGTCGCTAGAGATGACATTGAGTATTACGTCATATGGGACCCGTAAAACTAAGTTGTATCTTCAAGTCAGGGGGATATTATTGCGTGGGCGTAAAAAAAATACAATATGGATCGTTGAAATGATCAGCTGATTGAAGTAAAGAGTCTAGGGAGAGTAAGGAATGAGAGATCTAATTTAAAATTAAGGTCACCAGCTCACCTTGACAAGGTATTAGCATGGACGTGCCGGGGACGACGGTGCCCAATTCCGGGGCGAACATATTCTCCCAGATGGCTTAGACTGCCACCAAATGGAGACAGAGCACACTCTAAAGCACATTGTGCCACGCACACATCACCACTGTAATGTCACCACAGAGAACCAAAATAAAAACAAACTAACAATTCGTTTCGGTGCGATATAAGGCTTTAGGTCTTTTTTTTTTTTTGCAAACGTGGACGAGACCAAGTCGCGGGGATGACTGAACGGAACGGAATCGTTGGCGGCGACGGCAGCCACCGTTAAATCCCCTCCCAACGAAAGCCGCTATTGCTTGCGTCACAAAACGCACTCCGACATACATACAGGTTCTATGGACGACGACGATTCATTCATTCGTAAGAGGTGTTTGTCGACAACCAATCATCCCTCCCCCCTCCCCCACTAGTGCATTATACTTTTTAACATCGATTCTTTCACATCCATTTGACAAGTTGTCAAATTAAGCAGGTTATTTGATTTGATTCACTCTTTTTTTTCCTCCTCTCCCTTTTCTCTCTCTCTTTCAAATGACTTTGGCCTTGGTTCATTTCGAAATTTTCATGTAATGTTTAAAGAAAAATTCTTTGAAATAATAATAGTTCTTTTAATTTTATTTATATAATTACAACAAAGTTCAGGAGATTAATAATGAAAACAAAAATATGTGATTTTATATTATGAAGTAATAGGCCTACATTAAAAAAGATTAAGATTCTCAGTCCCACTATCGGGATTTTGTCATTGCAATAATTAAGAAGGCACTCACAATGAGTAAAATGGTATGTTTAAGAGTAAAATATACTAACAAATCTAAGACTCAAAAGAAGAAATGGCGGGGAAATCCCCAGAAGAAAGAATGCCCAAGTTAGTATAAAATATTAAATGAACTATTCAATCGCTTATATCTGCATTTTTTACAAAAAAATTGACAATTTTTTCCTCGGAGGATTCCCTAAGTGATAAAAACAAATTTTTATCCCTTAATATCAACAAATGAAAAATACAAATAATGTTAAGTTAATCAATTTAACTAATATTAAATGATAATAAAACACTAGGTAATATGTTTAAAAATGGTAATATTTAATGTATGTGAGGTTCCTCTGGGTTTTAAATGATAGAAATACTTGGATTTCTAATTCGACATATTTCGGGTTATTAGTAGGCTGTTTGAATTATGGAAAAAAATAATCGGATTAATCGATTAATGGATCCGGAGTTTAGTAAAATTTCCATATTTCATTCCAATAACAGCCCTAGTTATTAGCCCAACATTTGAAGTTACATACGACCGAGGGTCTACGACTGAAAAATATCGAGCTAAAAATCCAAATATTTCTATCATTTGAAACCTAGTGAAACCTCACATACAACAAATATTTTTATTTATAAATGTTTTACGAACAATTTTTTTCCCTTCAAACTATAATATGTTTCAAGTTTTTATTGATATAATAATATACTTAATACGTATTTCGACATTAGTGTGTCATCTTCAGAAGTGTGTTATTTCCCTTCATAATGTCAAAATACGTATAAAGTGTTAATGTTTATCAATAAAACCATAAAAGATATTACCTAGTGTCTCATTTAATATTATTTATTCCTATTAACATTATTATATAGAATGTTTCAACTACACCCTAAGATCCAGAGTTTAAATACAATGTTATGTTTAAATGAAAACAATTGCGCGTTTTGTAAACTATTGAGATTATCAGAACAACTCGTGCTGATGTTTTTAAAAGACTAGAGCCCAAGTTGATCTACCATTTCCATTCATTCAATCTTTTTCCTCCTTGGGTCCTTTTAATCAGTGTCTGGATCCTTAATTAGAGACTAAAACTCTTATTTACATCTGGAAGATAAACGTTGTAAGTGTTGGTCTATTTTTAATGAATAGATGGAAAAAAATCTTTTTTGTTTTTACGATGTTGAACCTAAACTATGAAAATAAATTATTTTCGAAATTAGGATATGATAAGGGGGTTATCTAGAAATTCCAAAGCATAAAGAAATACATTTGAGAAACGGAAAAATTTGGTTGAGGAAAATTCTGAGATAAGTAACAAAACATCCCAGAATAGGAGTCAGAATAAAATTTATTTATCTTTTGTCAAGATTTGCGAGTTTTTAATGTTTCCGAATCGCCTCTTTATTGTATGATAAATACACCTGTTTGTATTGTAAATCAAAATAACCTTCACCTATTTACCGACTATTACTCGCTAATGTCTGTCTTGTACTGTGAAGATTAACAGTTTTTAACAAGAAATCAAATAAGAGAAATATTTAACAATTTCTTAAAATATACTCTTATTATTTATAATTAAATAAAGTGAATGTAAGTTACGAAAATTGTTTTCAAGTAAACCCCTAACATTGAAATAGTTAAGATAACAAAAAGATATTTGGAAATGATAATTTAGACAATTAAAATTTCTATTCTATTTATTCCCCTTAAAGAAATTTTGGTGAAAATATTAATTTATATTTAGAATTTGATAAATAACCTAATTAGATGAAGTATGTTCAACTTTTTAAAAGAATGTTAGGAGAATAAACAAACGGGAACACGAAGTGGACAAGATTTTAAGGTATGCGAGGAGAAGGGATCAAGAAGAGGAGGTAAGGTAATGGTGGTGGTGGTGGGCTACCAGCTGTGGAATGGCATGATGACGACGTCAACATCACATTGACCGCCATGACATTCACGTGGAAATAGGTGCTTTCGCGGCAGCCGATGGGAAAATATCTGAAGAAATGTGCAAAAGTCACTAACCGTGGTTGAAGGGATCCCGTTACCAAGCGAAGGAGAAAAGCCTGAAGAGAGAAAGGCCCAACTGGCCTGGCCAAACAGTACAAGAACGACCAACTCTAACGGAGAGAGAGGCACCGAATACCCATTGATATAATAAAAAAATGATAATAGTGATAGATGAATGGGACAAAAACTACTGATTAGGAGAAAGAATAAACATAAATAATCTGGCGTGTCTTAACGCACAGCTCACACCAGATTTTTTTGTGTCGAGATATAACAAGTTTCCCATAGCACCTTAATTCCAAACTTGCCCATTTGCGTTTCATAAGTAAAAAGTAAAAAGTCAATTGATCCTGTGCATTTCAATTGTACGAGGGCAGGTCAATAAGTCTGTGACTTGTTAAATTAAACACATGTTTTTGGATAAAAAATTATTTTATTTTTCAACGTAGTCTCCGTTGAGCTCTATACACTTTATCCAACGATTCTACAATTTTTTAACCCTTTCAAAAATAAGATTTGTCAAGGAAATGATTTCATCGTTGGAGTCAAATCTCTTTCCGCCGAGCCATTTTTTCAGGTTTGGAAACAAGAAATAGTCACTCGGGGCTAAATCCGGAGAATAGGGCAGATGAGGGAGCAATTCGTATCCCAATTCATGGATTTTTGCCATGGAAACTTCTCAAATCACGAGGTAGTCAGCTATTAATGGATGTCAAACAAAAACTAAAAGACCCAGCTGGTTCAAATTTCGATAAAAGTCAGCTGATAGTTGGCTGCTGACAGGAGCAGGTTGCCATTTCAATTAAGAGGCGGGAAATTCAAAAAGTCACGGACTTATTGACCTGTCCTCGTATTTTAATGTTGACTGCTTGAAATTATAACTATGGTTATTTTTCAAAATTTTAATCTCATATTTGGATATTTTATACAATCACATTCCTAAATAAATACAACATTTTATAATTAGAAAAAAAATTTTCAAATGTGTAAAAAGATCCAAAGGGGAACCCCCTTTTGAATAGAAATTGACATGCAAATCCCGATAGGGATTTAACATTGGCTCTATGGAAGGGAGAGCCGGAATGTCAATTTGAAAAATTTGAACTACTACATCAGTAAAGGGAACTTCAAACAGTTTGTTTCACCTAAAACCTACACCCAATCTCTAAACTTAATTTTCAAACAATTTTCACGAAAAATTTTACTGAGATACTTTTTAAAGAGCATCTAAAACATAGTTGATTTATAAATTTTGATCAAAACCGTTAGAGCCAATTTTGAGAAAATCTAGAAAAAAATGAAAAAGTACTTGAGTAAAGTACTAAATATTCTTTGGCCGATTTTGATCAAAAGCTTATTTTAACGCTTCAGGGAGGGCGGGTACCTAATTTAAATATAATTTTAACCTTGTAGCTCATTTCCTTTATGACTTAAACAAAATATCACACACAGACAGACGGACCAATTTGCGGGACCCACTTTTTTGGACATCAAAACATGTATTTCCAACAAAATCTCGACACCGAATTTTTGACATGATCGCAATATTTTCTCACTATATATTAGAGAAATGGGTAAGAGAAAATAAAAATAAACAAAAATGCGATGCTCCTCCTTTACAAACAACATGCATTTTCAAATTTAGATAGCGAATTGTTAAATAAAGAATTCAATAATAAATAATAATTATGGAATTAATATTTCATAATATTTCGAATATTTGCGACTCAATGGGGGCTTTAAACATTTAGATTCTAAACATGATATACCGAAATAGCAAAGTGAATCCTCAATAATACTATAGCATGATTACAAATGAAAAAAATGTTAAATTCAACAATTGAATAAATGAGACAAAATTTTATAATAAATTATTAAATAGAAGCATTATTTAATATTACTTTTTTTATGATATAATTTGATTTCAACAAATAATTAATTGAGTTTTAATTACTTCGCATATTTGGATAGAATAATAAATATAAAGTGAAAAAAAAAAAAAAAAAATATTTGAAATTTTCATTTCATTAAACTGTTAGAAAGAATTGTGTTGATGAAAGCAAGAATAATTACTTCCTTTATTTCTTAAAAGAATTTCTCCCTTATATTTTCAACAATATCTATGTACCAATTGGAAAGAATTAAAATTTAAATATATAATAAAACAAATCTGGTGGGATGAAAAAAATTGAGGCATATATATTCAAAAATATTTGTAAAAATAAAAGAAATTACATTGAAATTAAGTGTTTTGGATTTAAATTATATTCTATCTATTGTTAGATTCATTTTGGATTTTGATGATCATTGTTGGATCAAGGGCCCATCGCCACTGCACACTATACAATTTTTAAAACCAATTTAATAAAATTTATTAATAAATCCAACAGAAAAGGGGCGAGCAAGAATATTAAGAGTGATGATGGTAAAATAAATTTCTTCCAAAACGTATCAACAAATTGTTAAAAATCGGAGGCTTTTATTTTTCCTGTTTTATAAGTCAACAGTCATTGACTTCATTGGTTTAAAATTGTCAAAAAAATCAAACAATCTACAAAGACACGAGTTTTCTTCGTGGCTCGCCTTAATACATGTACAGCGAGAGCCACAATCTCCACCAGGGAGCTAGAGCCTTGAGTATATGGTATATAATGAAATTTTATTTAAAAAAAAAAACAATCTGGTACAGATGATTATTAAAATTATTTCACTATACCATATATTCAAGGCTCTAGCTCCCAGGTGGAGATTGTGGCGCTCGCTGTACAGAATTTTTGTTTAATTTCATGTTCTCCTATTAAGGGAGTGGGAAAGTAATTGGGCATCTCGGGTGCCACCACATAGTGGATGAAGCTTATGAGTAGAAGATGAAAATATTTACAAAAATTGATATAAAGAAAAATACTAAATTTTATTTCTCTCTATCAAATATCTATAAATGATAATACTAGGCCTTGAATACTAACATTTCTAACTCAAAAAGATGTTCAACTTTGACAATAATCAGCCGGAAATTAGTTAAACAGGAAATATTAAAATATCTCGAAAAATATTCACTCGAGGGAAATATTAAACCATTGTGAATATTTGGTTGTTATAAGCCACCTAAGAAATTAGGAAAACTATTGTAGGGGTAGTTAATTTTGTTCAAGAATTTGGGGCAACGAAGGTATAAAATAATGGGGTATTATGCGAAAAATGACAATTTTTGAAACGAGCATATTAATTAATAGAAGTAACTGAATTTTAATTAATAAGAATGCCGGCTTGTCTTGGGATACGAACAAGGATCACGACATCGCGCCTGCAAAGCGGCAACCAAATTAACCAATTAGAGAATACTCCCTAATCTCTATATAAAATGATAATTAATAAAAATCGGAATGCAAAAATGGAATCACCTCATAACATAGGTGTGGAATAACAAAAATGGTTTTTTAATTTCTCTTACCTATATGTACCATCAAGGGAAAAGATATTGGACAACCCCCTCACGTCTACCTGAATTTAGAGCCTTTTGAGGTATGTAAGGTAAAATAATAAGGGTTGTCCAATATCTTTTCTTTTGATGGTATATGTAAAATATACATACATATATAGATCAAAATTTCGAAAGCGAATTTTTGACATGATTCCAATACTTTCTCTATGTTATATACATATATTAGAAAGAGAAAGTAAAAATACAAATTAAATCTTTTTGATATTTTGTTGAAAAAACTTTTTCAAAAATTAGAAAAAAAAAAAATATCAAGAAAGACGACAGTGTTAGAAAATAATTTTCCTCTTTCACCAATTTAATAATCTAGTTACATATTCATCATTCTTGGCTCGGTTTGACCTTCTCTCTTCATGAAAACCAGTTAACAAGTTTTTTTTTTTTCGAGAAGAAAATCACTTTCTAAGATATTTTTTAAGTAATAAAATTTTTTTATTTAATTAATAATACATTTTTATTTAATTAAAAAAAAATGGAAAATTAAAATTTTAATTATTAAACAAAATAAAATGTGAATGATCGAATTCACCTTAAAAAAAAAAATCTTTATCGGGAAGGAAACGAGAACACAACTCACTAAAATAATAAGAGTTCAGAAGCTATTCAAAAATTAATTGAGCCATGAAAATGGCAGAAAGCCTCTACCTAACGACACTATACAAGAAATGCGACCGTTGATGAGGGAAAGGCTAAGATTGGTTTAAAAGGGAAAGAAGAAATGCCAACTTTAGCTTCGGTAACTCTTGAGCAGGGACGATTTAAAGGGGGCGATCACCCCCTCCGTGAAAAAATTGAAAAAGTTTTACAAACTAGTAATCTAAAGAGATTATTATTTATTTATTATTTATTAACTATCAATTTTAAGTCTCAAATCACCTTAACGTTGCTAGTATTTGAAGGTAAAAGGTTTGTTCGTTTTTAGCTTAGTTGGCGTCCGGCGCATGCGCATTAAGGAAAGGAGTATTATTTTCGTTACTGCGCATGTGATCTTTCTCACTACGCATGCGCCGAACGCCCTCGGGCGCCCACTGAACTAAAAACGAACAAACCTATTATTTAAAAAAGTTTCATCCCCCAGAGAGGCGCTCCTGTAAATTGAATCTTTCAACCAACCGCCCCTACCGGGTTCGCATCCCGTCCATGCGACAAAAATTTATTTAAATTTAATTGGCTAACAATGATCAATTTAAATAATTAGGGGCGGGGCTAAATGGCCTCCGAAGTCTAAAAAGTAGGGTCCGACCGGAACAAGATTTTCAGCCGAAACGGAAACCGAATTTCGGCTTCAATTTTAGTTTCGGACGAAACCGAAACGTGTTTTAAACTTTTTCTTAAAAATTTCCTATACCAAATTCATATCAATTTACAATTTTACTTTCTCTTACCTCTAAATATGTTAATATATAGAGAGAGAAAGTATTGGTTGGATTCATGACAAAAATTCGATGTCGAGATTTTGATGGATATACCCGTTTTGAGATCCCCTGAATCCAAAAAAGTGGTTTTCACGACATGGTCTGTCTCTGTGTATATGAACTTATAATTGTTAGTTTGATTAAACAATCACTAATTCAATTAAAAATGGTTAATACGGGCAATATATAGCATAAGCTGGGGAAAGACTGGCAACTCAGTATGCCAATCTTAAATCGGGTAGCTCGTGGTCGCCATCTGTGTACTCACCAGATGTGACACACTGAGTGAATTGTTATAATATTAAACAGGGAAAAAATAATTGACAAAAAAAGATAATTACGATAAAAACAAAAATAATTCTATTTCAATTTGGACTTCTTATTCTCACTACTCCCTGGGGAATTTGAAATTTTTTTAACTAATTGTTTCAAATCAAATTTCATATTTAATTAAATTTCATGTTTTTTTTTTTTTTTGCTGTTGACTGACTTAAAAAAAAAAAATATATTAATACTCTTATACTAATTCAGATAAGATTTTTACCCTAAAAAGTATTGGGTTTTTAGTGATTAGATTAAGTCTCTTATCGTGTGTCATACAACTAATGACTAATGAGTGCAATGAAAGGATATTATGAACAGAAATTCTAGCCATTTTATAATCATATAAGGAATGGAACAAAGCGTTATTTGTTTGATACGAGACATAGAGAACAAAAGCTTTTTATTCGCGTTTTTGTGATTCAAATCAAAAATTCAAATAATTCAAATTTTAATGTTTTATTGTTCCATATTCAATGAATAATTAAAATATTTTAATAAAAAAATATATTTTTCGTGGATTATTAAATTTATATTTAGGAAAAAAATTTAGATGGGAAACAGTTTGTTATTCAAACGGATATGGTTAATTTTAGCCAAGATTTAGACGCCAAGTTTTGCTATTTACTCAAAAAAAAAAAGAAAACCTAGTTGGGAAGTACAAGAATATTCTTAGAGTTGGTTTCTTCAACCATGGTCAAGCGGTTAAATGAATGCCATCTGACGAAGGATCCCCAGAGGCGGATTCACCGGCCTCAAAATTTTTCATATTTTTTTTTTAAGAGAGAAAGTTATTTTCTTCAATTTCTCAATTGTGAGACAATAATTAATCAATTTGGAAAACAAAAATAAGTTATTTAATATTTGTTTGTAACAGCTTTAAGGCTGGTTGCTTCACTTTTAGTCAACTAGCAAACTTATCCGTCCGATAGAAAATCTTCAACTTAAACATCAAGTTAAAATTTTTTTTTTACGTATAATTAGCTATCTGAGGTATAAGGGAAGATTTGTGAAGTTAGTAACTTAATAATCATTTTAAAAAAATTATTAAAATTAATTAAAATAGATAAACGAATATTATCAACAATCGATATTTCTCTAATAAATCCTATTTGACAGACAAAATCACCTGATAGCAATTAAATTTAACTAGGTAGAGAAAAGATGGAATTTTTTTTTCAATCAACGCTCAAATATCGTTTAAGATAGCAAATTTGAGAGATGTATTTGTACTTGAGATCGGGCAAAATTGCGCTTCCTGGAGTCGAACCAGGACTTCCACGCTTTCGCGGCGGGCGCACTACCCTCATCCCAGGGGCGTATATAAGGGGGGGGGGGGGGCCGGGCCCCCGGAATTTCCCAAACACATATACATATATAGGGTTATACAGATATCAGCGCAACAATTTTTTCCGCAGGATGAAAATCTTTGGTTCCGCAAAAGAAAAAATGTTCTGCAAAAAATTTCGTGTGAAAAAAAATTTAGTTTCTTAAAAAAAAAATTTTCCGCAGAAAAATTTTTGAGTTCAGGCCCCCCCCCCCGAAAAAAATTTCCATATACGCCCCTGCCTCATCCTAGGGAACCTGCCCAATAGGCACAACATCTCGTACCACCTATTGTACTAATGAAATTAAAATTTCATTGACTCGAAAAGATCTTAAAATACTGCAAGACATCTAGCGAGCACGAGTGGAACTACGCCACAATTCTAGACGGCTGTAAACTCAAAAGAGAGGTAAAAGGCGATTTAACAAATATTAACTACGTAGTAGGACTACGTGTAGGGCTTTGAATTTTTTCAATAGAATATTCATTATCCAGCCATCGTTTAAGATAGCAAATTTGCGAAAGCGTGGAGGTTCTGGTTCGACTCCAGGGGGCGCAATTTTGCCCAATCCTAAGCACAAACATATCTCCGAAATTTAATTTAGTTTATAAAATATATATTCTTTTCAAAATTATGTATTGAAAGTAAAACATACAATTGACATAGTTAAAATCAACTTATTTCCATCCCATCTAATTGAATTTTATTTAAATATATATATTTCTATGTGAGCTATTATTATTTAATGACCTTGATCTCTTCAGAAGTTGGTCTGTACTGAGGATAAATGGTAGAAAATTATTTAAATTATGTAACGATGCACAAATGACAATTTCGAGGCTTCATTATAAAATGAAAGTGAATAAAATTCAGTGTTTTAAATCTGATAAAAAATTTTTTGTTAGTAATATGGACCGAATTTAATATTTTAAAAATCCTGACCGTTTTGAGTAAAATTAGCAACTGCTAAAAAATGATATAAAATAATTCAAACGTAAATATATAGGCATCCGTAAAAAATGAATAATTTTCAACACTAAAGAAAATATCAAAGTATTGATTTAAAAGATAATATAAATTTCAATAAACTAAAGGGATATATGTTACTGTATCCTTTTAGCTTGGGGCGTCTGTCTGTCCGCTACGTAAACCAACAAACTTTCTAGACATTTGATATATGATATCGACAGGGAATTTCACGAATCCGCAATCAGCATTTTCAATATCGAGAATAGTTTTTGTGATAATCTATCTATCAACAATAAATGATAACAAAAATTCTCAAAGGAAATATTAAATTTTAAAAATATAAAAAACAATCGAAATATAAATTAAATTGCAGTTGATAATTTAATCAATTTCTCTTAATGTTCATAACTTTTTACTTTCTCTTACAAATATATTAATATATAGTGAGAAAGTATTGCGATCGTGTCAAAAATTTGATGTCGAGATTTTGATGGAAATACTTGAAGAAAATGAGCTACGAGGTTAAAATTTTAATATTTAAGATAGTCACCCTCCCCGCAAGGGGGCCCCCCCCCCTTTATTTAAAAAAAAATTTTTTTTTTTAAAAAATTTTTTTTTTTTTAAAAATTTTAAAAAAATTATTTAAAAAATATTTTTTTTTTATATTTTTTAAAAAAAAAAAAGCGCCTTTATTAATTTAATAAAAAAAAAAAAAATTGTTTTGGGGAAGACCCCACCAACCCCCCCCGAGAAACACCTCTGAATCCGCTCTTGTCTCCCCGACAGTTAAAAGCTTTTGAACAAAATAGGGCAAAAAGTACTTTTTTTTTCAATTTTCTCAAAATTGGCTCTAACGATTTTGATTAAGATTTATAAATCAACTATATTTTAGATGCTCTTTAAAAAGTATATCAGTAAAATTTTTCGTGAAATTTGTTTGAAGTTCCCTTTACTGATGTAGTAGTTCAAATTTTTCAAATTCACTTTCCGGCTCTTCCTTCCATAGAGCCAATGTTGAATCTCTATGGGGATTTGTATGTGATTTTCGATTCAAATGGGGGGGCCTTGACCCCTTTGACACTTTTTACACATTTAAAAAAAAATTTTCCAATTCTTATGAAATTTTGTATTTATTTAAGATTCTCTATTGTGTATAAAATATCCAAATATGAAATTAAAATTTTTAAAAAATAACCATTGTTTATTTCAAGCAGTCAACATTTAAAATACACAGAGCCTATGGAAATTTTGAATCAATTGACTTTTTTACTTTTTACTTGGTCAAGTTTGAAACTAATGTGCTATGGGAAACTAACTAAATCTTGACAAAAAATCTGGTGGGACAGCACAATACACAACTTTCGATTATCGAAGATAAGAGAAAGTTGCGTACTGTGCGTTAATCACACCAGATATTCAAATAGCCTATATTTTATAATTTTTTTTAATTTTGATTTTTTTCAGTTTTCCTTAAAACAAGTTTAAAGTATTATTGGTGCAATTATTGAAGGTTAAACATAATTAGTTTTCAATCTATCAAGTGGAAACTGTTTTAGACTCGTTAAATAATGCATTATTTATAAGGTGGTTAAAAGTGATTTTATTGCCTATATCAGTAAATCTATGCCTTTTGATGTGTGGTTTGATAAATAAACTGAACACATTCCACGTATTGTTCAAAGCTAATTGGCCGAGTAACCCTTCAAAATAAATGAATAGCAAATAAGGAGAGGCATGTAAAAATTATTTTATTTTTAATTAACAAGAAAAAAATTTAGAAAAAAATATTTTTCCCAGTCCTCACGCTAAATATAGAAGAAATTTTCCAGATTACATTTAGGTGAAAATGTGATGATATTATGAGGTATAAGGAAATTTTGTGAAAATAGCAACTTGAAAAAGGCATCATTAATAAAAATCTTTCTCATACTATTTATTAAACGAGCAATGTATGTTTGTTTGTAAGCACATCAGTTCTCGAAAACGGCTCTAACGATTTTTTTCCAATTTTCAATATATACTATTTCCGGTTCCAATATGAAATTGTGGTATATTCGTGTTTAGGAAAATTCATACTTTTTTAGTTATTTCCACTTTTCTCGAAATTAACGATTTCTTTCAAATTTTAAATAGGCTAGGTCTCTTCTTCAGGAAATCTCGAATACTAGTATTGATGTACTATTTTAGTTTTTCCAATTTTCTCGAAATTTTCTTTATCGATTTCGTTCAAATTTTAAATATTTCCTATTTCCAGTATACAAAACAAACTACGTTTGATCTCGTCTTTAGAAAACTTCGAGTATTAGTACTTTACTGGTATACAGTACTTTTTTAGTTTTTTGCAATTTTATCAAAAAAACGACCGTGCTCCAGCTCGGTCAACCCGGAATTAAAAATTAATTGAAATATATATAACAAATTAAAATAATTAATTAAAGCTTATTAATTTTTTAAAAAAATTTTCTGAAAAATAAACAAGGCTTTTGTTCCGAATTTCATCCCCTATACCGAATTTAGTTAACTACGATCTGGTCTCTTATTTAATCATATGATTAGTTTAACTAGATGTAAAAAGACTCGAACTAGTTTATCCGAGGGATAGCTAGTTAATTAAAAGTGAAGCAGCCGGCACTTTATATGATTTTAAAGAAAACTTAAAAAAAAAAAAAATGTTTAAATAAGGATTAATTTTTGGTTAAATGCTATTATTATAATAAAATTTTGTAGCACACTTTGAAAAACGCGAGTAGGACATCAAAACAGATGTTAAGTAATTATTGAAAAGATCTTTTGATATTCTACCTTACGAAACATATGGTAGGGTCACAAAAGTTAATATCATTAAGTTTCTCGTTTTAATATTTTTTTTTACTACTAGTAACTAAAGTGAGATTAAAGGAAGATGAAAAAACTATGTAATTGCGGAGAAAATATTTTAAAAATCACTAAGTAACAAGTTTAGGAGATGAAAAAAAAAAACTTTAGTCATAATTAGTTTTAATAATAGTGTTATTGATATTTCAACACTAAAAAAAATATTTTTCTTGGAACGTTAAAAAATGAATTTTTTGTTTCTATAATCTATTAAAGGAAGTAAATCTGAATAGAGAAAGGTCTTATAAAATTGTGACGTGCCAAGATAAGTATAAATTATTAATAAATGATCGAGATTTGATTCTGAACATATTAAATACAAAATAAAGAATATTAGTAAAGTTCCGAATGAGAAGCATTGAGCAAACTGTGATCTGATAGTAAGTTTAATAATTTTTTTTAGAATACTAGACCAGCTGTTCCCAACCTTTTATAGCCCATCTCCCCTTTCTGAAGGTTGACTAACACCTTTCGTCCCTTTTTTCATTTTCATTATATGCCTAATTTTAATTTGAAGTAAAGTTTAAATAATAAAGCAGTTTTATTATTTAAACAATTTTATTACCGTATATAAAAACAATCAAAACCGTTTTATCTCGTCACTCTTAAATAAAATAGAAATAAAACTAGTCGGCGGACTTCGCGACTAGCTCCCCCTGGACGCCCCACCCGCCTTAGCTGGCTCAGGTCCGCCGCAGTCGGACCCGAGCCTTTTCTTAATTAATTAATTTATTATATATATATATATATATTAAACAGATTTGTTTAACCTGATCATTGAACTACATTTAAAAAACAGTAGTACATAGGAAGCTTTTGAACAAAATCGGCCAAAGAGTACTAGTACTTCAATGATGTACTTTTTCAGTTTTTTTTTTTTTATTTTCTCGAAATTCGTTCTTTTACTACACTATTTTGATTAAAATTCAAAAATCAATTATTTTTTTAGATGCTCTTTAAAACGTATAATCTCATTTTGCCCTCAAAATTGTGTGAGACACACTTTACTCTTGTACTTCATAAGATAGGAGAAATGGTTGCTATGGTAACAAAATACAAATATTTTCCCATTTTGTAAATTTTACTTTTTGAATTATAAATATTTGGCGTAAACTAAATATATATCAACACAAAAAACTGATGTGACAAGTCCCCACTCCCTGGAATCAGAATCACACTTTCGCGACGGACTTGTTAATTCAATTGTAAAAATAATATATTATTTATTTCCAAACGCTGGCTTTGGTATTAATTATTACAATAACTGTAAATGTATAATTTAATTAAATAACAGATATTTAGATAAAGTCATTTAAATTATACATACTTTAAGCCTCGCTTATAATTTTTTTGCTATTGCCTCATGGCAAAATAAATACTTGTTATGCTACTTTAAATCACAATCATCCACCTCAACCTAACCTCTCACCATTGTTGTTCATCGACATCTAGTCTTATTGTTAATAAAACCCCATATAAAATATTTATACAACCAAATTGTTTTAATTCGAAATTCTCCTTTCCCTAAAATCAACGAAAGCCATTCCAACCCCTTCCTTTTGGCATATCATACTGAGGAACCTAGATGAAACAAAGACAAATATGGAGGCAAATATATACAAACATTCGATTTTGTAAAAAATGTAAATACGAAATATTAAAATCATTTTTTATTAAACACATAAACAAACTAGAAAGTTTTTCTATGTCTCAAGCTGAACAATAATCGAAAAAATCTGGTGTGACAATCACAGAACACAACTTTCAATTACCGAAGGTAAGAGAAAGTTGTGTGCTGTGCTTGTCACACCAGATTTTTTGTGTCGACATATATTTAGTTTCTGACAGTAGGGTACATTCGAATTTCAAGATGTAAAATTTATAAGTATGAATATAAATATTTATTTTGTTACCATGGCAACCATTTCTCCTATCTTTTCTATGGAGTACAAGAGTAAAGTGGTCTTCAGAAGATTTCAATGACAAAATAAGAATATACATTTTAAAGAGAATCTAAAAAATAATTGATTTTTGAATTTAAAAAAAAATCGTTGGAGCAAATTTTGAGAAAATCGAAAAAAAAGTGCATCAGTAAAGTACTAGTACTCTTTGGACGATTTTGTTCAAAAGCTTCGTGTCACGTCCCATGGGGGTACCTAACTTAAATATAAAATCAACCTCCTAGCTCTTTTCGTTCTTGAGATATTTCGTTCACAGTCAGACAGACCATGTCGCGAAAACCACTTTTTTTATTCAGGGGACCTCAAAACTTGTATATCCATCAAAGTCTCTACATCGAATTTTTGACATGAATCCAATACTTTCTCTCTCTATATATTAATATATATCGAGGTAAGAGAAAGTAAAAATGTATATAGAAATAGAGATGATAGATTTGTTTTCCGTACCTACAGTATGTAAAATATTGTCTAATATTGTAGATCAATATTTTATTTTTGATATGAATTTAATAGCTTTCATGATGCGATTTTAATTCAATTTTGCCAAGAGAATGCAAACAAAGATTATTTAAGAGAGATTTTTTGGAAATTCTAATATAAAAAACGTCAAGAGTGTCAAGAGTAATGGGAATTAAATTGAATTAGATTAAGTGGAACATTGACTAGAAAAAAATAATTCATGTTTATTGAAAAGTTTATTTTTTATTAAAAAATAATATGCAGGGGATTTTCATGTGAATCGAACTCAGTTTCCACTCCCTAATCTATTCAACATAAATTATTCTTGGAAGTTTAAGTCATCACATCATTAGGGTCTTTGGATAAAAAATTATCTATTGATTTAAATTATATTTACAAAGACGAAAGATAATACATGAGTATTTTGATTAAGAGAGGTCTTTATATAATAAATAAATATCAAATCATTAAGAGTTTATTGAAGGAAATGATGAATGAAATAATTAGAGTACATATGTATGTAGTCTTGCTAAAATATTGTTCTCTTCACATGAAAAAAGTCGGTCCAAATGAGTTCTCAGAATGTTTTCTCTATGACTCAATCTAACACGTAAAATATCTAAATTAATCAATATAAAATTTTATTTTATTTTAAAAGTGAATATTAGATAGAAATAGTCAGTTTGGGAAAAGTAAGAGAGGAGTAGGGCCTATATAAAATTTAAAAGCTTATGTCGTGATCAGATTTATTCTCTAAGCAAAAACGTTAACTTTTAACACTGAAATCATAGTTAATTCATTTTAGCACCTCTTTTCAAATTGCTATTCTGTAAGCAAAAACTTTTAACGCCAAAGCGTTAACATTTAGTCAATAGTGTTAAAAATTAATGAAATGTAATTAATTTTTACGCAGTATTTAATGCATCAAAATGGAAGTAAGGTTATGATTTTGACAGCTTTGAGATAAAAGAAACATGTTATCGTCGCTATTAAAACTTTGGGTTTAGAAATTAGGATTTTTTAACGCTGATGTGTCAGATAAGATCTACTAGATTGAGAAAAACAAAAAATATAGTTAGTAATGCGCATGTTCAAGAGGTTATCGAGGGGTGTAAAAACACGATCAAGAAAACGTAGCTATCTTCATATGGATGGTTAACACCTGGTGCTAAAAAAGTAAAATGCTAACGTCGCTGTTAAAACTTGGTTTAGAGAATAGCATTTTTAACGCTGATGTTATTACACCCAATTTATGATGTTGAATTTTAGCGTCTGCTTTAAGAGAATAGACCTGAATATATAACGTTCCTAGATTTTAGATAGTTCTGTAAAAAAAAAATGACGATTTACATTTATTCTGTTTATATTATTTCTGTATTCGACGTAGCCAAGAACTAGTCTATCATAGTTTTTATTTTCGTTGATAATAAACAACAATTGTTTAAAAAAAAAATAAGAGAATAAGCAAAAGATGTTGTTTATAATAATATTAAACTCTTCATAATATTTTTCCGCTAAGTAAGGTAGGTTTTAAAACCTTCTAAGAAATGGTAATATAAATAATTTATGATATATCTCCCATAAAACGAGTCAACCCAATGGGACAAAAGGTTCACTTAAAGCGGAAAACAGAAAAACAAGAAAACAGCTCAAAGAATCGGATACCTGGTTTAAGAAAGATGTAGCTTTCTTATTGGCAAAGAATAAGGGCCGGTTGCTTTCCTTCTAGTCAACTAGTAAACAAGAACACGCTTAACTCTAGAGTTTAAAAAAATGAGTTTTTTCAATTACATTTAGCTATCTAGGGTATAAGGAAAGTTTTGCGCAATTAGCAAATTAATCATTTATAAAAATTATTACGAATTGAAATATATATTTAAAATTAAAAGAATTAATTAAAAAAGTTGACAAATTTTTTAACAAAAATATAAAAATTTCCAAAAAAATAACCAAAAATAAAATAATAAACAAGGCTTGTATTCCTAATTTCACTCTATCTTACCCTTATATAGGGTTAAATGATAATGTATTTTTTAATTATAAAAAATTTGTAATTTGTTAACCCCATAATAGTTTTTAAAATTTAAAAAGCTTATAAATCAAGCTACGTTTGATTGTATTTTTCAAGCCTCATGACAGCTAATAACGCAGATTTCAATGCCTAATTTTCAAAAAAATTTCCACACCCCCCTGGAGGCGTCTGTCCTGATCTAGCCTCAATAAATTATGTTATCACTACTTTGGACTTTGCGAACTAATTCCGACTTGGGCTCTTATTTCATCATATGATTAGCTTAACTAGATTTGAAAAGACTAAAGTCTTAGTCAACTAGCTTATCCGAGGGATAGCTAGTTAATTAGAAGTATAGAAGTGAAGCAACCGGTCCTGAGTCAAAGACGAAATTGGTGAGAATAATTGTTTTAGTAAAGAAGAATTTTTTTTTTTATTTTCTTGGTTGAAAAAATAAAATATCAAACTACATAATGTTTCAAATTTATTTGGACAAGATCTTGTACAGTTAGGTCCCACCCATGCATTTTTTACTAGTGATTATTTCATTGTTTTTATAAAAGAAAATGAAAATCATTATTGGAAATTTTCTACGTTTGAACCATGAAAGATTCAATTAAAAAAATATATAGTATTTTTTTTAAAAACAATGAAATAATCACACGTAGAAAACGCATGGGTGTGACTTAATATTGACTCTCACTGTACACCTAAAATCGTCTCTGAAAGAAATTAATACTTGAAGAAGGTATCTTATGTAAAATAAAACAATTTTTGAGGAAAAATTAAAAGAAATCGATCCAGTATGGTGGAAAAGGAGTTTACTGAAACAGAACTTAGAAGGGCTAACAGAAATCTCTCAACAAAAGACCATTTGAAATCAGACAATGACTAGGCAAACATCTGGCTTTTGGAAACTCAGCAAAGAAACATCGAAAACAAAATTGTTTCCTACCCGAGAAAAATAAATCGAAATTATGGTATTGGAAAGGCCATAGATATTGGGAGGGTGGTTTGTGTGTGCCTAATGCGTGTGTGCTTGGGTACTCGGTACTTGGGTGCGTGCGTGCATGCTTGTGTATCCAATTAGATCGATAAGGCTGAGTGAACGCCATTCAGACTCAGCCCACAGTGGAACACAACTTCAAAAACCAGCACAGAGATACATTGACGGCCGGTTCGTTGAACTCACAACTCCACCGCCCCATAACAATTTTGTAGAAGTGTGTATTTGGGGATTGGTGATAAAAAATTTCAAATGATTGAAAAAAAATTCATCAACACCAGAGTTAAATTTAAGACACTATTTTTGTTTTTATAATATTTTATATAATAAATTTGTTAATTAAAAGTAATGAAGCATAATATAGTAGAGATTGAAAAGTCTAATTTTCCCTTTTAAAGTTGTAAACAAACTTTTACCTTTTTTTTTTTTGAAATTATTTTTTAATTAATTAAAACAGTGTTTTCCAAACTGTGAGACGCGGACTTGTCTTAGGGGAGGCGCGAATATTAGCCACAGCGAGCAATTTTCTAAATGATTGATAAAGTCTTAAATAATAAATAAAATAGCTTGTATTGAAAAAATTTTTGTATTTGTATTATTTTATAAAATGGGGGGGGGGGGGAGGGCTGAATTTTAAAATAGGGTGAAAAGGCTGGAGCCTATAGAGGCAACAGATTGAGGGGCGGCAGATAAAAATTTTGCTTTCCTAAAAAAAAAAAAGATAAAATAATTTGCACGGAAGGGAAAAAATTTTCCGGATTAAGGTAAAATGATTATGATTTTCGCAGAACAAAAAAAAAAATTCCGCAGGGCGGAAAAATTTCCCTTTCGGGGGCCGCAAAAGGGCTTTAGCCTAGAGGCGGCATACTCTTAAATCTGGCTCTGGGAGGAGGGGGGGGGGCACGCGTTTTACGACAAAATATTTTTAAGGGAGGCGTGATAATATAAAGTTTGGAAACCACTGAATTAAAATAAATGCATAATAATTAAAAAATCTGGTGTGACTGGCGCGCTTGTCACACCAGATTTTTTGTGTCGACATGTATTTAGTTTCCGACAGTAGGGTACAATTGAATTCAAGATGTAAAATTTATAAGTATGGGAAAATATTTATATTTTGATACCATGGCAACCATTTCTCCTATCTTTTCTATGGAGTACAAGAGTAAAGTGGTCTTCAGAAGATTTCAATCACAAAATGAGAATATACATTTTATAGAGAATCTAAAAAATAATCGATTTTTGAATTTTAAAAAAAAATCGCTGGAGCAAATTTTGAGAAAATCGAAAAAAACTGAAAAAGTGAATCAGTAAAGTACTAGTAATCTAGGTCGATTTTGTTCAAAAGCTTCGTGTCACGTCCCATGGGGGTGCCTAACTTAAATATAAAATTTCAACCTCCTAGCTCTTTTCGTTCTTGAGATATTTTGTTCACAGACACACACAGACACAGACACACACACACACACACACACACACACACACACACACACACACACACACACACACACACACACACACACACACACACACACACACACACACACACACACACACACACACACACACCCCCCACACACACACACACACACACACACACACACACACACACACACACACACACACACACACACACACACACACACACACACACACACACACACACACACACACACACACACAGACCATGTCGCGAAAACCACTTTTTTGGATTCAGGGGACCTCAAAACGTGAAGATCCATCAAAATCTCGACATCGAATTTTTGACATGAATCCAATACTTTCTCTCTATATATATATTACATATATACATAGGTAAGAGAAAGTAAAATCTAGTCTAACTTGACATAGGGATTTTTTTGGGTCGAGATATACAGTAGAACCTCGATAAGTTAAACCTCGCTAAGTTCAAAACCTCCGTAACTAAAAAAATTTTTTCAATTCCCTTCCCTTGAGAGCGTAAAACCTCTATTACTTAAAGAACAAAACCTCTGTAACTTAAACAAATATTTTGAGCATAGCCCTCGATAACTTAAAATAATATTTTGGTGACCTCTATAACTTAAAGTATTTCTTTACATATCATCGAAAAAATAGTTGATGCAGAAAATCAAAAATACATGAAGCAGAAAAAAATTACTGATTTTTTTGTAAATAAATAAATCTATTAATTTAATTTATATTTAACTAAACTATTCTAAATAAACAAATAGATCAAATGAAATTCCTTTTTCACTCACGTGTCCAAAGTCAATAAACCTCGGTACGTTAAAAATTATATTCAATAACCTCTCTAACTTCAACTCTCGATAAGTAAAAAACTCGATAACTCAAATTTCTAACCGTTTCCCTTGAACTTTAACTTATCGAGGTTCTACTGTATTTAATTTCCCTATAGCACCTTAATTTCCAAACGTGACCACTTGCGTTTTATTTTATACACAATTGAGAATCCTAAATAAATACAAAATTTCATAAAAATTGGAAAAATTTTTTTTTAAATGTGTAAAAAGTTCCAAAGGGGACCCTACCCTTTTGAATAGAAATTAACATGCATATTCCTATAGGGATTAACAGTGGCTCTATGGAAGGAAGAGCCGGAAAGTGAAATTCAAAAATCTGAAATACATCAGAAAAGTGTACTTCAAAGAATTTTCACGAAAAATTTTACTGATATACTTTTTAAAGAGAATCTAAAAAATAGTTGATTTATGAATTTTAATCAAAATCGTTAGAGCCAATTTTGAGAAATTTGAAAAAAAAAAAAAAAAAAACTAAAAAAGTACTTAAGTAAAAGTACTAGTTATTTTTGGCATATTTTGATCGAAAGCTTATTTTCTCGCCTTAGAGAAGTACCTAACTTAAATATAAAATTTCAACCTAGTAGATCATTTCGTTCAAGCTTAAAATTGTCCATACACACACAAGACAAATTTGCGAAAACCACTTTTTTAGAGTCAGGGGACCTCAAAAACGTGTATATCCATCAAAATATCGACATCGAATTTTTGACATGATCGCAATAACTTTCTCACTATATATTACATATACCAGGTATAGGTAAGAGAAAGTAAAAAAAATTATCAAATCCAAAAAGATTTTTTCGAAATATACATTCTCGAATTTTTAAAAGATATCTCAGCCTTTTTGAGAGCAGTTTATAAAAAAAACTGAAACATATTTTTTTTAAAGATCGATATAATCTGCCATCAAGTAGAAGATACACTCAACGAATGCCTAATTAAATCTCAGCTTTGATAAAAGAATAAAGTAATTATCTAAACAAAACAACAAAAGTTCAATCAAAAGAACATATTATGAAACATCCTGAATAAGTTGATTTTTCGAAATATGGGAGAGACACCTGTTTACAGTCAAGGGCAATGGCACCTCTGATTAGAGCCTTTCCCCTGCTATGTAGATATATATTAACATCTCTAAAAGCAATGCTCACTTAACGAATGCATAATTAAAAAGATGAAATAAAGACAACAATTTTCGATTTAAGAGAAAAACTTGAAAAGTGAGAAAAAAATTTGACAGAGAAAATGGGTTAACAAAATACCCTTCTTGGAATATATAGCCTTGAGTAATATATATTCTATGTATATTTATAGGCGGAAACTAAATATATGTCGACTCAAAAAATCTAGTGTGACAAGCACAGAACATAATTTTCGATTACCGAATCTAGGAGAAAGTTGTGTGCTGTTCGGCCAGTCACACCAGATTTTTAAGAAATAATTTAAAACTAATAAATGAGCTTTCATTAAAAAAATCATATTGGTTAATTAAAAAAGTAAAAATAATTACTTTTTCAATATTGTCGTCTTATAGCGCCCAATTTATTTTGTTTCGGTCGCCCTTCCGGAAAGGAGACAATTTGACAGATCGTTTGCTCATTTTGGCTACCCCAATATATTATTGTAACCAATTAAAAGAGAAAAACAAAGAAGAATTCTAAATATTAACATTTTTAGAATAAAAAAAAAAAAAAAACATGTGCAATATCTAAGACCTTCTCTTCTATTTATAAATAAGTTAAGTGACAAAAGGCCGAAAATAAAATTGAGCCTACAAATAAATCTTTGCAGATAAATTAGCATAAATAAAAACGTATTTCAATAGTATATCAATTGTAAAAAAAAAAGTTTAATCGATCTATAACTTAAATACAAATATTATAAAATCGAAATAAATAATATTATCAGATATTGATTTCTAAGATTAATAATTTTTATGTATTTTTGCGGTTTGATGCCAAAGTTAGGCAAAACGATAAAAATTTGAATTTTGATTTGATTTAAATAAATAGGGCTGAATAACAATTAAACAATCTATTCTCTAAAAACAGACGTTAAAATTTAACATCATAAATTGGGTGTTAAAAAGTAAAGTAATAACACCATAGTTAAAAAATGCTATTCTCTAAACAAAGTTTTAACAGCGACGTTAACATTTTACTTTTTAGCACTAGGTGTTAACGATCCATTTGAATTAACGTTGATTTCAGATGTTAAAATTTATATCGCACTTTGGTCTTAGCTAGTTAACTACGATTTGGACTCTTATTTAATCATATTATTAACTTAACTAAATGTAAAAAGACCCAAAGTAATCCAAAGGGTAGCTAGTTAATTAGATGTGAAGCAACCGACCCTTAATTTTTCAAGTGTATAATAGGAAGTTAAAAAAAAAAAAAAAAATTAAAAGAACTCACAATAATGTTGGAAGTAAATAAGTTATTGACGTGTTATGAAGACAGAGGATGAAGCCAGGTGTGTTGGATCAAGGTATCATCAATGTAATTAGAGTGAGTTCTCGAAATTGCAGAGAGAAACCGACAATATTACAAGGTTAACCCAACTGACGTGGCAGAGGAAGGCATTGTTGGAAGCCATCAGAGAGGAGAGATAAGCAAAGGGGAAGTGAGAAAGAAGGATGGCGAGAGGGGAGGGCTGCGGAATGGTGAGAGGGAGAGCTAATTCAAAATTTTCAAGGCCATCTATTGTCTATTTCATATTTTATTTTCTCTATTCAAAAAAATCTGGTGTGACTGGTAGCACAACACACAACTTTCTCTTACCCTTCGGCTAGAGAATGTTGTGTACTGTGCTTGTCACACCATATTTTTTGTGTTGAGATATAATTTCCGACCCTTAACAACCCGTAAATTAAAGATGTGAAATTTATAAACAGAAAAATATTCATATTCTGTTACAATGGCAACCATTTCTCTTATCTTTCCTATGGAGTACAAGAGTAAAGTGTTCTTCGTAAGATTCCAATGGCAAAATGAGAATATACATTTTCAAGAGCATCTAAAAAATAATTGATTTATGAATTTTAATCAAATCACTTTTTTGTACACAAGGGACCTCAAAACGAGTATATAACCATCAAAACCTTGACATCGAATTTTTGACACGAATCCAATACTTTCTCACTATATATATAGGTAAGAGAAAGTAAAAAAGGTTTTCAACCGAAACCAAGGTTCTATGGTTTCCAGATGGAATAAAACTATTTTTGAGAAATGATCCGGGTATCAGTTAGTACATGTATTTGGAGATTAAAACGTGTATTTCCGTTGAAATATGAAATTTGAATTTTCATCTATCGCAATACTCTACGTTACATATATTTTTTTTTATATACGTATATTTAATGGAAAGTAATATGGAGAAAAGTGAGTTGACCTAATTGCTTATCTAGAATTTTTCAAGACTGTTTGTTGAAGGATTAAATCTTAAACGATAAAAGTGAAAGAATTTAAGATTTGAAAGTTTATAAGATTAATATTCAAAAGGGTTTGATATATAAATAAATAAATAGGAATTTCCTTTTTTTAATATAAACAATTCATTCGAAATTAAAACAGGCTAAGTGTTTGTGTTTCAAGTACATAGACTTAGCCTCAGGGGGTTTTGGGGTTCAAACCCCCCCCCCCCCCCATGGGACCCAAGCCATGACTAGATATTTAAGCTCTACAATACAAATTTCGTTTTGTCAGTATCTGACTGAGAATAAATACAATTTTAAACAAACGAGTTAATATACAATTATCTCATCATGAATTTACTAAGAATGATAAAAATAGTGTGTTGTTGAAGTTTAATAAAATAAATAATAACTCTTATTTGATAGTAAATGTAATTTACTGAATTATACTGGCGTCACAGATAAAAGCAGTACAAGCGTAGTTTGAAATTGATATGTGCAAATAATAAATATAGTTTGGATACGAAAGACATCATCTAAATGCATTTATGACATTTATTACGAAAGTGTTTCAACTAAGAAATTTTCATTTCATTTCTACGATTATTCTTGCTTTTTTTTTAAACACTCACACTTTTTTTCTCATTCACATTCACACAGTCTTTTCGGCAACTTAGGCCATTTAAGACTTACGATAACCGTTATTAAATGTATATATCTATTGGGGGTTCAGGCATTCTTATTTAAGCCATTTGGTATCCAAATGGCTTAAATGAAATCATCGGACTGCTTGGGATCCGAACCCGCGACCTTTGGTTTAGAAGGCCAGCGCGCTAGCCACTAGACTAAGCCCGAGGGCTATTCTTGATCTTAATTTTCATTTGCATTGTTCAATATTTCAATTTTCATTCGAAATATTCCATTCTATTTGCAACAATACTTTCTCTCTCTATATATTTCAATATAGGGTACGAGAAAGTAAAATATGTATTAAAAATTTATCATTGCTCATTCATTAATCTGCAATCAATTAAAACAAATAGATTTTTTGGCCAAATTTGCCAAAATTTTTTGTATTAATTTATCTTTAATTTAATTTACTCGTGGCAATAAATAAAGGCTTGTGGTATATAGACAGATAAACTCGGACATTTATACTAAGAATTATTTGTTATCAAACGCTAAATATTTTGTTAAATGTTCCATTAATTAGTATTGGCTAGTTATTTTAGGTCGATCAACTTTTGGATTACAACATAACATGACAAGTTGGCGGCTTCCCCATCCAAGGACTTCGTCTTTGATGATGACGATGACACAGCTAAAATGACGATCCTTAAATCTTATAACAATAATAAATTATTTGTCATTTAAATTTCATGTAAAAAAAAAAATCTGCCCTTCAAAATCAAATTAACATTTTGAAAAAAGAATGTTATAAATAACAGAGAACTGAAGACAATAGGTTTATTAAAAACCAGTCCGGGTGAATCTGAAGATGTGATTGTCATTTCAACACATTTTGAGAAGAGGGGACTCGCTCATCAGAACAATTATACAGAATAATATAATCTACTATTCTCTTAGTCATCAAATATTTCGGGATCGGCATAACAAAGGAAAAACCCGACCGCAAGAAGAATCTATCACATGGCTTGACGCTTAAAATGATATTCAAAGCAGACTTAAAACAAAAGAAATGCAAATCTTAGCATGAAAAACACGTGGTCGCGATTCTAGTACTCACAAGATGTAAGCCACTGAATGAAATAGTAAAGCGTGTAAAATTATTTTGAAGAAAAGAAATTTGCCACATGAGAAAATAAAAAAAAAACGCTTTTCTATATTATATAGACCAAGAATGTAATTAAAACCAAAAGTTAATTATGATTGCTAAAAATATTTTTCTTTTGAAATATATGAAAATACCAAAACCAACTAAACGAAAAATATTTTAATTAGTGATTTATATAAAAAAAAAATTAATTTTTGTGTGAATGAAAAAGTGAAGTTTTAATTTTATTCAGAAAAGATTTTTTTCTTTCTTATATCTCTAAACAGGTATATCCGGTGAAATCGGAAAATTTTTCACATGATTATAAAATCCTTTTAAAGATGATTTATAAAATTAAATAAAAAATATATTAGACGTGTCGGAAAAAATTAATAATTAATTTCTTTATTTCTCTTTTAAATTCAAACCCTTGATGAGTTATTAAATCTGATAAAGAGGTTCTGAAATTACCGACCAAGCCAATATAATCTCTATTAATTATCCTCTACATCACTTTGACTCTCCCCCTACTTGTTGGACTACTAAAGATCTTCCCTTTGTATGACTAAATTCACCAAAAATTATGGTTAATTATTAATTAATATACAGGGGAAGAAAAACGGCATTTTGCTTCAAAAGATATATTATATATATATAAAATTTCATATGTCAATTAAAAATATAAAAATTTGGGAGAAAGAATGAGCAAAGCAAAGTTTATATTTCACTTTATTGTCAAACCAGGGCCAACGTTTCCCTCACATATGGGACCATCTTCAGGGCCAGGTTTATGTCTGAAAAATATTTATCCTAGCCAAGTTATATTGAACATACACAAGTGTAAGTAGCTCAATCATGTTAATGCCCAAAATTTATAATTATCATACCATGGATATAGAGTGACTGTATATAAATTTTGGGCATTAACATAATTGAGCTACTTACAATTGTGTATGTCCAATATAACTTGGCTAGGATAAATATTTTTCAGAAATAAACCTGTGACCGAAACGTCGTCTCTGGTTTGACAATAAAGTATAAACTAGCTGCTTTTTTCTACGAAATTTGAATATCAACATTCAGGTATGTACTTCCAAATAAAAATATAAAATCGTGATTATTTAATTATCAATGGAAAATTATTTTCCTATAACACAGGAGTTTTTAGAAATGTTTTGAATTTTATAACCCAATAGCTATTGGGTTAGAAGAATATATTTATGATAGGAGCCAGGGAGAGACAGGGTGGTTGGTCAGTTTTTCTTATTAATCTCAAAATAAAGAGTTTATTAAAAAAACCTAATAAAAGAACGCGAACTCAAGATTATATATATAAATAAATAAATATATATATATATATATAATTTTAGAGATTTAAATTATCCTCTAATAAGCAATTTGAAATTGTACTAATCGAGGATAATATAAATCTTTAAGTTATATTTTTGATATATATATATATAGGTTTTACTTGCAATGTTTCAAAAGGCCCTTGACATTAAACGTAAAAGAAAAATGCTCAAGGTTGGTCAAAAAGTCGGAAGAAGGATATTTTTCTAATTTAACCATGTCCCCTTTTTTCCACCTTATTTTAATTTAATTTTCACAATCATTTCTTGATAAAAAAAATTTTCTTAGATAAAAGTAATAAAATTAATTTTAATTATATATATATGACCTAATAAGAGAAATAAATATTTAATTTTAAATGTTGGCTCCCTTTAGGGAGATGGCAAAAATGGCTTTGCAATGAGAAAAGGACCCTTGCGTGTGAGTCCTTGTTTGAATGACACGGTCACAATGTCCTCGGGAATAAACGACCCTCAGACGGACTAGTCTTATATAACAATTTAATATTTTAAAATGAAATTATTATTATATTAGCAAAACCTAAATAGATGCCATATTTTTTTTTTTATAATGTCAAATATTTTAATGGGTTAAAAAAAAAAAATTGAGAAATGACAATTATTCTACTTAAGCAAAGAAGCAGCCATTGTCTATTAGGAATAAAAAATTTCAATGAACTTTAAACATATTGCATAAACAAATAAAAAGAGTTCAAGTTGTCTAGCAAGCAAGCAAGTGGGCAGGGCACTTTGGCAGATGTCAGAAAAAAAAAGTCAAACATATTTTAGTGAGGAAAACGTTAAGAATTTTAATCAAAAAATGAATAATTATGAAAAATATGTTTGAACTTTATAAAAATGAATGTCTATAAAAGTAATGAGTTGGCATTTTTAGGTTACATACTTTCCCTCAAGCATATTGAGTGAGAAATTATATACATCAAATTTTATATAATTAAATTTTACAATGGAAAATTTCAATTAAATATTAAAGAACAAATGATAATTTTTGAAATAAGTAAAAATGAAATTTGCTTACCGGTTTTGATGATGTTGAAATGTGTCTTAAATTTTGACAAATAATATCAAAGGATACATTGGATATCTTGGCGCATAATTCGGTGCTGGATTTGTATTTAAATGTTGTTTTCCTTTTTGCATGCTCATGACAACGTGTTATTTGAATGATTTGAAGTCCTCATAAGAAGGACCTTTATTTAATGTCCGTTTCCAGATGATAATTTAATGTTTTTTCAACGACATACACATAAACACTAATTTAGTACACTTAATTAAATACTTTTGGCATGATTATGCCATATTGTTCGTAATAAATACTAGATGATTTAGGATTGAAATTCAGAATTAAAAACAACGCTAAACCACCTTTAGACTTTTCTTCAAGGAGATTGCTTCGGGAATTTTCGGTTTTGTTCGGCTAGGATCGCCTCGGCTCCGTATGGAACAAATTAACCGTGGCAAAATTCAAAATATTAGAAAATTATAACTTAAATTTTTTAATAAAAAAAAAAAAAAATAACAACTAATAACAATAAAATAACAAAACAAAAAATAACCTATTTAAATTAATTTAATAAACAAAAGATTTTAAAATAGAGCCGAGCGCCTGCCTAATTAATTTTGAAAGAAAATTTTTTAAGTAACAAACGTGAACAAATGTTTATCAATAGAATAAATTAGAATAAACCGAACCGTAATTTTTGGAAAAGGCAGAGTCATGCTGGCCCTCAAGCCTTCTTCTTTGAAAGAGACACTCTTTCTTTATATTTTACGAAGTTGCATTAATTCCTTACAGTTCCTGTAATAAATCACAAAATTATAAATAAAAAAAGTAAATAAAAATTCAACAATGCTAATAGTAAATAAATATTTAATAAATTGTTAGAAAAATACATTTGAATTGATGTAATTTTCAACAATCAATATAACAACATAATTTCAGTAGTAGTGTCACCTAAGTAATTTTTCTTATAAATAATAAGAAAAAAACAAATAACGGTATTTATTATAATCCTTTCTTAAAATATAAATATATTTTTAAATTTGTTATTTAATCAGAAATATAGAAATAAAATATTTTTAATAAAATGCTTATTGTGAAATTTGAAAAACATATTTTGTTGACATCTATAGTCAATATTGTGAACTAACAATTTTTGAAATAGATACCAAGAACATTCATTACTTATGATTATTTTTCCCTAGTAATGATGCTAGTAATAATTTATCATTTTATATTTTATGGCTCCTTTCTTCTACAAAAAATGTTATCCAGTGAAAAGGCAATACTACCATTAAACATTGTTTCAACAAATAAATGAATCCACCACATTCTTGTCCAAACTCAACTTTTTAAAAGGTTGGTTCAATTGATTGTATAATATCATATTATCTGTAACAAAAATTAAGCAAGAAATTAAATAGGTGAAATTTAGTTTAATAATACCAGGGATACTTACATCTTTTTATTTTAATGCGTGATAATTGCAAAAAGTTGATAGTTTTGCATTGAATCCTTTTTGATCCTTTCAAAAACTCGTTCATTTGAACTAGTTCTCCCATTAGAACTATTCCCTGGTACTAATCAAACTTTTTCAATTTTAGGTTATATTTGTCAACCAAATATTGCAAATAATAAAAAATAATTTAAAGTAATATGTCTTTTTTAACAAAATTATTTATTCCATATAAATATAACTCAATAAAATATTCATGTTCTTCACAATTATTTAAATCAAGTTTTCTTTCCAATTTATTTGAAAATAAATTAAGGTATTCAAGTATTTTTATTTATAGATAATTAAATCTTTAATTACTAATTAATGTATGATCAATATTAAGCAGGAAAATCACTATATTATATATATAAAATGTTGTCTTTTAACATAAGGGGTAAGTCATTAGATATGTTTCAAACAAGAACCACTAAACACTATATGGATTGAACTTGTAATTTTCAAAATGAAAAATTTATCTTATAATAAGAATCTTTTATTGGGATTGTCTCAATACAAAGGGCTTACTAGTACAGGTAAAGCCACAGATAGTACAATTGTTATATCTCTAAAGTATCTCTTTATGGGCTGGAGAGATGGTGCACGTATTGGAAAGCAGCCAGGATGTTGGCTTATATTGTTTAATTAAATTTTTGTGTATAAAACATTTCTGCTAGGTTTATTGCACCATCTTCAGGTGTATATGTTATTGAAATATTTAACAGAGTTGTCATCTGGGAACATATCATATTGATCAATACAATTATACCCCAAAAGTACAGTGAAGGTCAATATTAAGTCCCACCCATGTGTTTTCTACTTGCGATTATTTCATTGTTTTTATAAAAGAAAATCAAAATCTTTATTGGAAATTTTCTAGGTTTGAACCATGAAAGTTTCCATTAAAAAATATGGTAATATTTTTTAAAAACAATGAAATAATCTCAAGTAGAAAACGCATGGGTGGGAATATTGTCCCTCACTGTACATGACAACTGTTATTTCAAAAACATATACAAATGAAGATGTGCAATAAAATTGCCCGTAACGATTTATAAATATATATGTTATACATTTAATATAAACTAAAATCAATTGATTTTTTTGTTTCTCTTTAGATGTTTACATACAACTCTTCCAAGAAATGATTTGATGGAATTTTTTGATGACAAATCCAATTGGGGTCAAAGACAAGTTAAAGTAGGCAGAGCCTGGAAACTGGAGGAATTAAGAATTAAAAGTAATTCAGATCTACACAAGTTATGGTATATATATATATTTTTTTTTAATTTACCTGAAATAATAAAAAATTATATTACTACTATTCCTCATAAGGGTCATTATCTGATAAACCAGAAGGAAAACAAATTAAAATCACCTTTAATTAAATTGTCTATCTATTTAAGGTATGTCTTACTAAAAGAAAAAAATATGTTGCTCACAATGGAACATGAATCTAAAGAACAGTTTAAACTTTTTCCAAATCCAGAAAGAATAGAAAAAGTATGAATTTCGAATACATTTTTATTTTAATACAAATTTTTAAAATTGTGTTTAATTTTAATATTTTTTTTTTTTTTTTTAGGTTGAATTAAGCATGAAAAATTTAGAAGAGGTTGTACGAGAAAGAAATGTTGCATTTCATCAATTAGAAACTGGAGAAACTGGTGAAAGGCCATTTAAAATGACAAAAAATATGTTCGGTAATTTTTATAAGATTCTCTTATCTTTTTTCTCAATCAATAAGTTAAATCTTATACATATCATATTGATCAATACAATCCATCTATCAGCCCATAGGAGTCGGAACATTTTATCCCAGGGGGTAGGGAAGCAAATACAAGTACAAGAATGTGTTTATTAAAGCTTTTGTGGTTTGTATTATTATTATTATGGGAGATTTAGACCACATTATTTAAAAAAAAATAATTATTACAAAATGTGGTCTAGAATTAAAAACTCCCATAATAATAAGTACAAGACTTCACTAAATATCAATATAATGATACATACATATCTATATATATTAGGGTGGTCCTTAGCTTTAGAGAGCTTTTTTGAAAGTTAAAATTTTGGTGGTCCCAACCCCTAATCCTGTTCAAATCAACAAAAAAAAAAAATCTGGTGTGACTGGCTCACAGCTCTTACCTTCGGTAATCGAAAGTTGTGCTTGTCACACCAGATTTTTAGTTTCCGACAGTACGGTACATTCGATTTTCAAGATATAAAATTTATAAGTAGGGCAAAATATTTGCCCTATTTGGTACCATGGCAACCATTTCTCCATCTTTTCTATGGAGTACAAGAGTAAAGTGGTCTTCAGAAGATTTCAATGACAAAATGAGAATATACATTTTATAGAGAATCTAAAAAATAATGATTTTTGAATGTAAAAAAAAATCGTTGGAGCAAATTTAGAAAAAATCGAAAAGAAAAAGTGCATCAGTAAAGTACTAGTACTCTTTGGTCGATTTTGTTCAAAAGCTTCGTGTCACGTCCCAGGGGGTGCCTAACTTAAATATAAAATCAACCTCCTAGCTCTTTTCGTTCTTGAGATATTTTGTTCACAGACAGACAGACCATGTCGCGAAAACCACTTTTTTGGATTCAGGGGACCTCAAAACGTGAAGATCCATCAAAATCTCGACATCGAATTTTTGACATGAATCTAATACTTTCTCTCTATATATATATTAACATATATATAGAGGTAAGAGAAAGTAAAAAAAAAGAATCAGTTTTTTTGGACAAATTTTCGGGGACCCGCCATCTCTTTGAATTTGAAACAAAGCATACTAGAGTAATTTAATGTTACAGTATAAACCTCACCATCTCAAATTTCAATGGACCATAGGTACATTCTATATATAGACAAGACCTTGTTGCAAATTCAGAGATTATTTTAAAACCGGAGTGTTTTTGCCCGTTCTTGTTCTCACAAAGCAGAGATCTAAAAGGGACCCGAACCTCAGGGTCAAGGCTGAGACTCGACAGCTAATTTTTTGGCTAGTAACTCACTCCAGTCACAACGATCACCCAGCAGGGCACAGAAATTCACAGTTCAGAAATGGATCCAAGACAAACAAATATTTCACGAATCATGCAATCATCTATTAAAAGTGTTTTTATTCTATTCTTGGCAAAAGGGCTCCTCAATAAGATGAAAGATTACCGATTTTTTATGTTCACATTATTTATTAAGTGGCATATTGTTTGCACAACAAATGAATGGCATTTTGCTCCTATCATTTCATCTGATATCGACCTTAGAACCTACTATTCAAGAAATATGACGCAGAAGAAAGAAAGCTTGATACATTTTGTCAAACTGCTTTGGCTCATTTGCATAAATCACTGGAATATTCACGAAAGATATTCCAAAATACCAACATATACAAAGATTAGAAAAAAGAAATAAGATGAATTGATGATTGCTCGAAGATAAGCAACCAAATTGACCAAGTCATTAATGACATTCAACTCCATTCAGTTATTTTTTCTAGCAAATTTTAAGAGGAACTTAAAGTTCGAACAATCGAAGAAAGATATTTTAAAAAATTAAGAAATTTTATGAAAAAAATTATGTTCCACTTTATTATATTTATCAAAAAATTTCTATTCCTTTAAGTCTTGTTTATGGTAAATAAATATTCTTTCCAAAGTATCTATAAAAAAAAGAGAAAATTAGAATTTATTTAATAAAGTATAAGCGTGAATTAAAATATTACTTACCCATTTGTAGCGTGGGTTCACATCCCGTCCCCATGCGACAAAAATTTATTTAAATTGTTTTGACTACCAATCAATTTAAATAAATAAGGACGAGGTTTAAATAGCCGTAGATGGCGAAAAAGGCCTTAAATGAAATAAAAAAAAAATATATATTACTTACGAAAGGTTTTAGTTTGTCGGTCTGAAGAATCTCGAAGACTTCAGCCTCCACTTCCACCCTAACCATCTAAGGGCACACTGAGCGCAAATCGGTGGATCCGTGGTTCGACTCCCGGCGGCACACCCTTTCTTTTTTCGGGTACATGAAGTAATATCTAATTATATAAAACAAAACAAGAAATAAACGATTAGTCTCTATGATTGATAATGAATATATATTGGAAAATATTGAAAATTTCTTTAACTTACCCTGTAGACTGCTTCTTTCGGCTCAACGAGGGCTTCCCTAAAAACTAACCTAATTCCACACTATCTATGACCGGGACGGCCATCTAATTCTAAAATGCAGCAGTTCCTCTTCTTTCTTGAGACCGTCGCGAACGCGAACGCGGCACTCCCGGAAGGCAGGTAAGCCTTCATTATATCACTTCGGAACGATACGGTGAAAACGCGCCCACAGACCCAAAGGAAGTATAAAAGGAAAAGAACAGACACACACACTCACATCCACATACACAAAACACAGATCAATTAAACTCCGCCCACCTGCCTAATTAATGTCATTTAATAGCGATCTAAATAGAGCAGAGTTAATTGATCTGATATTCATTCACGAGTTAGGAAGGAAGCCCGGCCATAACAATACTGAAGATCCCCCTTGATTGCTCATCTCAGAAACAGAATGACGTTGTTCAAGATGCATGCTGAAAAAAAAGAACCCTAAAAGCTAACAACATCCTATACGAACTCCTAACATCTTGAACATTAACTCACTCTGTCCTGAAACAACCAAGGCCCAGAACTCAGCACTGACGGACAAAGAGCCTCGGAGAAAGAGAAAACACTCTTTCTCTCAAATTCGCGAAAGAGAGAAGCATACAATAGAGGAATTCTCCTATTTCCCTTGAACAACGGTCAAAAGTGAAATGATCCTCTACTGGGAGCCCTGCCTAACTAAATGGAACGAACAACAACACCCTATGCCAGTTTTGAGGAATCAATTTACAATTGATCGTCAATTCAGGGGAACATCAGAGAATTCCGACACAGTAGGTCTAAACCCCCAAAAATATATAAATGCGTGAGCGTAGAGATTTTCTAATTATTTTTAGTGCCCTTATTTAGAACCTATTTATTGATTGGTAATCTAATAAGATTTGCGTGTATTCTTAAAAATTAACATAAAGTTTCAATGGAAAGGAGATTCCCTTAGATAATATTAATCCCATACACGCAAAACTTATAACCTAACTGAATTATATAATAATAGCTAAAATAACAATACATGCACACTAGAATTGTCTCATATGATGACGATGTTCCCTCGTAGGGTAAAGGGATGAATGAGTACTGTGCATTCACCAATAATACCAATAATCCTATATCTTTTGCCCATTTACCAATAATCATATACCTTTTGCACATTGAACATTCATCCATCCCTTTACCTTGAGAAACGAAACCTGCATTTGGGTACTGAAATATAAAAACCCTATTCTTTAATAGATCAAAATGTTAAATTTATGATATTAAATGAATTTAGAAAGAAATTTAACAATTAGTCTTAAAGTAATTTTAAAAAATAAAAAAAATGCAATCAATTAATAAAAAATTAATTTTTCATTTAAACATTCTTTAATTTAAATTATTAACTATCTAAAAGGGACTCTGAAATGGGAGAATTGCATTAATAACATCCTATCCATGCACCTATGTTAAAATCTTCTATATTTAGTTTTAATAAGAAAATTCAAATAAAATTTTGAAAATTCTAAACTGCTTACTCTACGCCCACGTAAATATTCATACAGACTTTAAATGTAGCTGCTATACTCTGGAATCTGCTGTAGGAACTGCCTGGGCCTGGTTGACGTAGTGCTGGTGGCGATGACTGACGGCGGATGCTCTACCAGGATTTTTGAAGTCAATTGCTCGAAGGCGATTCTAAAAAAAAAAAACAAAAATAAAATATTGCAACAGAGGGAAGCGAAGCTCTCGCTCAAAGATCAAGATTCGAATGCAATATTACACTAATTATAATATTCTAAAGCCGCCCGCCTTCGGCCTTAAGTATATGAATATTTTTAAATACATAAAACAAAATAATAGGAGTATTATTTAATATAAACAAATACAATGAACATTTTTTTAACTTAAAAGAGTGTTTCAAAACTTGGCTTCACCGGGTCAGGAGAGATATGACCGAGCTTGGCCTGTCGGAGACAACTGCTTTGGATAGGGTACAGTGGAGGGATAGAGTAGATACGGCGGACCCCGCACCGCGGGAATAATAAAGGCGAAAAAAAGAAGAGAGTGTTTCAAAACGTGTATTTCAATCAAAATTTCGACATAGAATTTTTTGACATGAATGCAATACTTTCTAGCCAAAAGGTTTTTGGAGACATTATTAATTATTCCAGTTTTTTAGATGAAATTTTTAATAAATAGCCAGAGCAGCTATCATTTATTTTTTTTACTTTCTCTTACCTCTATATATATTAATATATAGAGAAAGAAAGTATTGCAGAGGCGTACCGAGGCAGTTGGGGGCCTGGGGCGGCACTAGAAGAGGGGGCCTTATATTGAATTTTTTTTTTTTTTTCGGGGGGGGGGGGGCTGCTCATCTTTAAATATCCCTCTTCTCCATACATAAAAATATTTTTAAAATACCGTATATTCCTGAACCCCAAAGGCCCCGGGGCCTCTCAAAGAGAAATTTTCATTAAATTTGATATTTTAACTAAATTTTTCGGTTTTTATTATAGCCATGAGGGCCCCGGGGCCTCAAAAAGAGAAATCTTCATTAAATTTTGTTTTTACTTGAGCCCTGAGGGCCCCGGGGCCTCTCAAAGAGAAATTTTCATTAAATTTTGATCAATAATTTTAGCTGGAGTTCTTTTAAAGCTTGGAGGATATAGACTAATACGAATATTAAAGGCCGTATTGGCATTGAAACTAAAATTTAATTACCTATGAATTTCCGTAAGACTATTTGGGGGTTTCATTGTAAGAGTTATATGTTTAAATAAGAAATTATATATAATATTTAAGATATTATATACATCGCGTAGGTAAGCCGCGAAACGGAGATTTATACAATTAGATATTACTTCATGTACCCGAAAAAGATATAAGGGTGTGCCGCCGGGGTTGAACCACGGATCCACCGACTTGCGCTCAGTGTGCCCTTACCCGAATGCCGTGCTGTGGTCTAGTGGTAAGGGCACACTGAGCCAGTCGTGGATCCGTGGTTCACTCCCGGCGCCACCCTATATCTTTTTTCGTACATGAAGTAATATCTAATTGTATAAAGTTATATGTTTACGTCAAAGAGATTTGAAAAATTTTTTAACTAAATTTTTCGGTTTTTACTTGAGCCCTGAGGGCCCCGGGGCCTCTCAAAGAGAAATTTTCATTAAATTTTGATTTTTTAACTAAATTTTTTGGTTTTTATTTGAGCCCTGAGGGCCCCGGGGCCTCATAAAGAGAAATTTTCATCAATTTTTTTTTTTTATAAATATATGGGGGCCTATGCCGGCTCGGGGCCTGGGGCGGACCGCCCCCCCCGCCCCCCCCTCGGTACGCCACTGAAGTATTGGTTTCATGTCAAAAATTCGATATCGAGATTTTGATGAATATACACGTTTTGAGGTCCCCTGAATCCAAAAAAGTCGTATTCGCGACATGGACTGTCTGTGTGTGGGAGTTCAATTTAAAGCATGAAGGAATTGAGCTAGTTGAAATTTTTTTTTTTTTTTAAACACTCACTTTTTTTCCCATTCACACTAACATTCACACTGTCTTTTCGGCAACTTAGGCCACGATTTAAGACTATACGATATCACGTTATAATGAAAATATATATATATATTGGGTTCCAGGCATTCTTATTTAAGCCATTTGGTATCCAAATGGCTAGTTGAAATTTTATATTAAAGTGAGACACCCCCCTTATATTCTCATTTTGCCATTGAAATCTTATGAAGACCACTGTACTCTTGTACTTCATAGGAAAGATAGGAGAAATGGTTGCCATTGTAACAGAATATGAATATTTTTCTGGCGAGGATTATATGTATTTTCAGACATTAACCTGGCCCTGAAGATGGTCCCATACGTGACCGAAACGTCGGCCCTGGTTTGTTAATAAATTGAAATATAACTAGCTGCTTGCTCATTTATTCTTCCTATTTGATTATCAACACTCAGCTATATACCTCCTTCAAAAAAATATTTTTCTGTTTATAAATTTTAGATCTTGAATTCAAATGAACCGTGCTGTCGGAAACTAAATATATGTCGACACAAAAAATCTGGTGCGTCTAGTCACACCAGATTTTTTCAACTTGAATACTTATCAAGAAATAATACATTTTAAAGGAGAAAATGAATATTGAAACAGTTTTGTTGATAGTCCTTTTGAGAACCGAAACGTCCTACTTTTGAATACAAGTGCTCTGCCCTGAATGGGAGAACAAATTGAATTAAATCCTGGATGCCTAAATTGCTTGATAGGCATCGATAATATGCAATTTATTTATGTAAAGTGTTTATTATTGAAATTTTCAAAATGAATTAATAAATTATGAATTATTCCTTAGGATAGGAATTTTTAAAAATCAAACCTTCTCTCACTTAATAGGAACAAAATTGCTTTGATTCCTCCCTCCAAAACAATAATCATAAAACGTAACGCTAATTTCTCGATCAAAAGTAAAAATATTCTTAAATTATATTATAAATAATTAAAATATAATCCTATAATATAATTAGAAAGGGATTTACCTAAATCGGGCTCGTAGTTTGAGAGAAATTGACTTTTTTGTCGGGAGGCCAAGGGACGCCCAGCTGCACTCTTCAATGGCACTCACAACACTAAATGTATAAAGCCCATGAGAGAGAATCCAACGTGGGTTCGACCTCTCTCATCGGCCACCAACTCACTACTAAATGCTCTATAACCCCAAGACAGGTGGACTCTTGCCATCTACGACAAGCTGTAACTTGTCCAAGATATTAATAAGTATCATTCAATCAAACACGAAAAAAAGGTATTAATTGGCAATTTCTATAATCTCACTCACAAATGGGCTATAGGACCATTAGTGTTATAGAAATTCCTAATTAATACATTTTTTCGTGTTAGAATTGAATTATACTTATCAATATCCCTTACCTTCGATGGGCTATAGGATTATTTAGTAGAGTATTGTATGAAATGTATATTAAATGAGGAGACCTATAAAAATTAGTATAATTTGAAATGTTAATAAAATAATTATTTAAAAAAAATTAGAAATATGAAGTGATTTTTGAAATACTCTTTAGAAATCCATGAAAAATATTAGATATGAATAAATTAAGATTTTTAAATATACAGTAGCATCGCGGCTCGTCTTCTGCGGGCTTCGCTTTGCTCACTCCCGCGGATTCTCGCCTTTCCTTATTCACATTCTGCAATTTTTCAGACAATTATTATAGGTAATATAGATTGCAATGAGAATTGAGATAGGAAGATGTAAGAGGTGTCATTTTTCATGCCCTTTTTGATGATATACAACTCAACAGAAGTTATAATAAAAAATTATTTTTATCTCTCACTGTACGTAGTACAGTATATCTCGACACAAAAAAATCTGGTGTGACACCAGACAGCACATTACCTTCGGAAATCGAAAGTTGTGTGCTGTGCGACCAGTCACACCAGATTTTTTCAAATTGCTCTCCTAAAGAATTTTGAAAAAAATTCTAAAATAATCCTTTGGGCCGGCGCCCTAAGGGTAGTCCACCCGCCGGGAAAGCGTGGAGATCCTGGTTCGACTCCAGGGAGTGCAATTTTGCTCAAAGCACAAACATGCTATCTTAAACGATATATTGACTGGCTAATGAACAGTCTATTTGAGAGTTGGTTAAAAAATTCCATCCCTTACAAACAAGGCTCTACCTAGTTAAAAGGATTAAAGATAATATAAACCACATCATTAATCTTCTAATGGGTTCATATAGAAAAAATTAATTTAAAACAAACCCCTTGTGTTAGATTTTTACTTTCTCTTACCCTATATATGAAATATATATAGAGAAAGTATTATTTAGAAAGGCAATTATATTTTCCAAGTTATTTTTCAGCACTACTTATGCTTTTTCCATGAAATATAGAAAAAGTTTCATTTTTTTCTGAGGATATTAATTCGAATTGGGTATAGGAGACTTTGCAGCCAAGGAAATTAAATAAAAAACTTATTTAATTATTAATCGTCGACGTTTCGGTCGCAAGTCACGACCTTCCTCAGGACGATTAATTGTTAGGAAGGTCGTGACTTGCGACCGAAACGTCGACGATTAATAATTAAGTTTTTTATTTAATTTCCTTGGCTGCAAAGTCTCCTATACCCAATTCAAAGTCTACAGCCACTTCTCATCACTAGTTCAACGATATTAATTCATTTTTGGAAATCTGAACTTCCAATAACAGTGTCAAACTCATAGGAACTAAACAATTGTTTCCCAGGAGAAAATACAATCCTACAAAAAAAATACATTAAGAAATTAAAATGAAATACTCTAACTTGGATAAACTTAATTTAGTTGAAGCGATGAAATGTTTGCAAGTAAAGAAGTCTTTACCAGGAGTTTTTCAATAGAAACTCGGTACTGTATTCTCAAGAAGCTTCAGATTAAACCTTATTAGCAATAATCGGCCGTTTGCTTGATTAACTCTAAACATCTCGAAGGAAACTGAATTTCTCTTAAAAAAAAAACATATAGCTTAAACTCAAGGCCCTCATCCTATATAAATAGATGAATACATTTTTGTCGTCCTAAAACAAAACTAAAATATTAAAAAAAGTTAAATTTTTTTCTAGGTCTTGAATGCGAATATGTGATGTCCGAATATTCAATTCCACAACATGAAAATGAAAAATGGTCTGAGGATTCTAAATATTATCAAATGATTAGATCTAAAGAAACAAATAATTTCTTGAAAAAATATAGAGAAATAAGTTATTTGGAGAAAAGAAGAGCAAGAAGGTAAGAAATTTTTTTTTAATATTTAATTATTTTATATATATATATATATATATGGAATAAAATTCCTTTAAATTTACTTATATGAAATTTTTATAGTGTAAATAAGAATTACTAATAACAATATCATTTCCAAATATGAGCAGAGAAAAGATAAAAGAAACAGCAAAGTATAAATAAAAATTATTTGCTTTAATTTTGCGGAGTTTTGACTTTTTTTATGATTATATCAAATGTACCAAGATAAGGATAAAAATGAGAAATGCAGCTAAGGTTATTTCTTTATTTGGTTAATTCACACAGCTGACGTTTCGGTTCCGTGTTTGAACCATCTTCAGAGCTGGCGAAGTCATTATTAAAGTGTCATAGTGGATTTTATACATTGTTGAAAAATTCTTACCGGTATATAATAAATATACCATACATATGGTATACACAGTGTGAGACAACCAGGTACCGTAAATAAATAAATAAATTTTTTTTTTTTATTTTTCTTTCTCGTATAGAGAAAGTTATGTAATCGTAAAAAATTCGACTTCGAGATTTTGATGTTTCTCCACGTTTTAGACCTCCCTGAGTCCAAAAATACCATTTTTGCATTATGTCTGTGTGTGTGTGTGTGTGTGTGTGTGTGAACACGATTGCTTAAAACCAAAGCAGCTAGATCGATGAAATTTGTATATCTCTACACTAAAATTGTAGATTTCTATCAACTTTTTGAGTAAATAGTCACTTGGAAGTAGTACTTTACTTAAAAAGTTTTTTCAAAATTTTGAAATTTTCAATTTTTTTTTTATATTATGATAAAATACTTATTTTAAAAAGTTTTTATTTTTTGACTTTTTCGAAAACTGAATAGTTTTTGAAATAATCACAGAAGAATAGAAAATATTCGTTAATTTTGATAAAAATCAAACATCATACAGGTGTCATTAAAAAGCAAATATAAACAAATGAATTTTAACAAATGAATTTGTTTATATTTACCCTTTTTTTAATGACACCTGTATGATTTTGTTTTGATTTTTTATCAAAATTAACGAATATTTTCTATTTCTTCTTGATTATTTCAAAACTATTCAGTTTTCGAAAAAATGTCAAAGAATAAAAACTTTTTAAAATAGAGTATTTTATCATAATATAACAAAAAAATTGAAAATTTCAAAATTTTTGAAAAACTTTTTAAGTAAAGTACTACTTCCAAGTGACGTATTTACTCCAAAAGTTGATAGAATCTACAATTTTAGTGTAAGGACATATACCAAATTTCATCGATCTACTGCTTTGGTTTTTAACAATCGTGTTTCACACACACCCAGACGTAATTCCAAAAGAATATACGAGAAGTTATTTTTATTTATGTACCTGGCCGTCTCACACTGTGTATATATTTATTATATAAGAATTTTTCAACAATGTATAAAATCCACTATGACACTTTCATAATGACTTCGCCAGCTCTGAAGATGGTTCAAACACGGAACCGAAACGTCAGCTGTGTGAATTATACCAAATAAAGAAATAACCTTATGTCCATTTCTCATTTTTTCCCTCTTATTAATCATCTAATTATAGATAAATAAATAACACAAGGTTAAATTTCAAAAGGATTTTAGCTTTTGAACAGTGGCGTCATTTCAACTTTTTCTTGGGGGGGGGCAATTTTTCTTGGGGGGGGGCAAACATTTTTTTTCTTAAAATTTACTTACAAATGGGTACTCAAATTTGGCCAAAACATATTTTATTTAATTAATTGTTTAATTTTGTACAGTTTGTATACTTGTAGATGTATTTTGGAGTATTTTATTTAGAATAATATAAAATTTTATAAAAATCAGAGCCCTTGGGGGGGGGGCACCCCCCTCCCCCAATGACCACTGCTTTTGAAACTTAACCTTGTGTTATTTATTTATCTATAATTAGATGATAATTTAATTAAATTTAAGAGCCTAGAGCCAACGGTTAATTCTTTGGATTATATTAAAATATATTTGCAAACAAATTAAACCTCTCCTCGCCTTGTCTCGCGATGCGGGGTCGGCGGACCTCACTCTTTCCCTCCAACCCTATCATACATTTTTACGACCGGAATAGGCCAGGCCGGTCCGTCGCTCGGTCTGACCCCTGTTGAAAAGAGAAAGAAAGAGACAGACATTCACTAGCGGTCCCAGGGGGGCCCAGAGGGGCCCGGGCCCCCCCTTTGGACAGACAAAAATTCAAAAGTTTTATTTAATATTTTAAAACTAAACAAAAAAATTATAAATTTTTCACGTCTCAGGGTATCTAAAAACGCAAATTTCAATGCCTCATTTTCAAAAATTTTTCCATACCCCCTCAAAATTTTTAAAAATTTTAAATTCGTCAAAAATCGATTTTTTTTCTCGTTATGGTAAAATTTTAGACGAGAAAAAATACGTTTCTCAAATTTTCAACCCTTAAAAAATTTTTTTGAGCTCATCTTTGGAGAGGTCTCTTAAAACATGAGAAACTAAAATATTGTCATATAGTAGGGGATCCGAAGAGAGGTCGATTTGCACCCAGCTGTTTATTGGATGAAACGTATTTTACATGAAATTTAATATGTTAAATAATATACCTTGAATAGGTTGCCTGAAAAATTCCTGTGCAAACTATAATTAATTACAAATTTAAAAACTAATTTTTTTTTCAAAATTACACAATAAAGATAATTTTATCACGAATCCAATGATGTACGGTTGCCTGCGGAAAACCTGTGCTGAATCCCGGTTGCTGCGGTTACTTTACAGATGCACTTTTTCGGTTTTTTTTAGATTTTCTCAAAATTCCCTCTTACGATTTTGATTAAAATTCAAAAAACAATTATTTTTTAGACTCTCTTTAAAATAAATGTATATTCTCATTATCGGGTTGAAAACTTTTGAAGAACACTTTAATTTACTCTTGTACTTCATAGGAAAGATAGGAGAAATGGTTGCCATGGTACATAAGTTTCGATTACCTAAGAAGAATCGAAAATTATGTCCTGTGCTTCTCACACCAGATTTGTTTGTGTCGACATATTTTTAATTTCTGACAGTACGGTACATTCGAATTCAAGATGTAAAATTTATAAGTATAGGAAAATATTTATATTTTGTTACCATGCCAACCATTTCTTCTCTTTCCTATGAAGTACAAGAGTAAAATGGTCTTCAAAAGATTTCAACCCGAAAATGAGAATATACATTTTAAAGAGAGTCTAAAAAATAATTGTTTTTTGAATTTTAATCAAAATCGTAAGAGGAAATTTTGAGAAAATCTAAAAAAAACCGAAAAAGTGCATCTGTAAAGTAACCGCAGCAACCGGGATTCAGCACAGGTTTTCCGCAGGCAACCGTACATCATTGGATTCGTGATAAAATTATCTTTATTGTGCAATTTTGAAAAAAAAAATTAGTTTTTAAATATTCTATTCACGATATATTATTTAACATATTAGATTTCATGTAAAATACGTGCAAATCGACCTCTCTTCGGATTTAGACTAACACGAGGTCGAAAAAAAATTAGTCGGATTTTTGCGCCACCCTATTCTTTACCTTCCCTACATCATAAATTTTGGGCCATTGGCTACCAAACCAGGTGAAATAAATATATAAAATAGGTCTAAATGGCCTTCGCTGCCAAAAAAAGAGCTTAAATGAATAAAAAAAAAAAAAAAATTTGGGCCCCCCTTGACAAAATCCTGGGACCGCCACTGCAACATTTAAAGAACTGAAGGACTGCCTGTCCCAGCTCGGGCAGCTCGTGGTCGCCATCCACGTATCCACAAAATGTTGGCTCCTGAGCAAAAATTAAATCTTTATTTATTATATTTTAAAAGAATTTGTCATATTTTTTTTCAGCCGAGAGCAAGGCCATGTTGCAGGACTTTTGAAGAGATTTCCAGATATGGATTTAGAAGCACTTAAAGAAGAATATCCAAATGCAGATATCCAGAAAGCAATGAGAAATAAGAAATCATTGGGAAATCATGAAAAAAATATGGCTTAAATTTGTAGATATCATTTTTATATTTATAATAAGATTTAATCAATAAAAAAAAATCTTTAAATATAATTGTTTTTTTTTTTTACTTTGAAATAAATAATTAATCTTATTATAAAAAATTTATAAATAAAAAAACTATATTTCACAAAATTTAAATAAAATAGTAAGCTGAAATATAAGTGTTTTATAATTTTTTAATAAATTTTTGAAAAAAATAAAATATTTCAGATTACTATTACAATAAATTATTAATCACAGAAAATTCAGGCATATTAAGAATTAAAATTAAAGTCATCTAATTATCACTCAATCATCTAATCTATAAAATTTTGGCTTACATAAGCGTAAGAATAATTGCTTTGAATGGCCAGCATTCAAAATAATACAGAGAAAAAGAGTGACGGATTTTAATTTTTTTAATAAATAAGAACAAATAATTTGCGAATTATCTGTTTATTTTGTAAATATTTAGATCCCAGTGTAATGGAATCATCTTCAGTACAGTAGATCACGGCGAGCTCATCTCCTTTAACATATTGGATAGAATGTGGGACGATTTGCAAAACACCATTTGCTTGTACTGAAGATGAATTCATCACACAGAAATGGAAATATTTACAAAATAAAGAGGTAATATGCAAATTATTTGTTCCTGACCTTATGAAAATAAATCTTACGGTCATCTATAATCAATTTATTTTGTTTTATAAATTATTTTACTATCGAATAAAAATAAACTATCTATTAATTTGTTTGAATCTTTCAGAAATTTACTCTAATATGCTTTAAACTAAGTAGTGAGCTATGCTAGGCTTGCGATTACTTTCCAATTTGTGAGCAAACATTTTATTTATTTATTTTTTTTCATAATAATATTCTGCAGAGAGTGATACTTTTACAATATATATATATCTCTCTACGAATTTTAAAAATTTATCAGCCAGCAGTAAATATTGTAAAATTAGAATTCAGCCTTTTCTTTTTACAATTCTGATCTGCAGATATATATATATATATACCGGTATATGTTATTTGGTAGCTTTTCCCGTGGACTGCATAGATTTTATTATAATTATTTTATTTATAAACCTTAATTAATTTTATTTTTTATTAAACAAAGACCAAATTTTGTTAAAATTTTTCAAAGCTCACTACTTTCAAACTAAAAAAATAAATCTACATAAAAGAGGAAATAATTGATTAAAAGTTCATTAATTAATTTTATTTTTTGTTAGTAAAATATTTCCTTAATAGTTCTTTAAAATGCATTTTTTGTTTATAAAAATTTCAAATTAATATATTTTATACGACTTCTTTAAATAAATAATTTAGGCAAATTGATAAATTATCCCTGACAGCACAAAATATTGAAGCAATATTGCAAATAAAATTAAGTACTTTCTAATATTTATCGAATAAATCGTGGCGGATATTTTGGATTGAACACTTTGTTCATCACAGTATCATTTATCTTCAAAAGCTGACTAAACAAAGTTATGGATGCCGATCATAGTATCCTGGGCTGAGATCAGGGGCGGATTAAAGGAGGGGGGGGGGGGTCGCCCCCTCCGAGAAGAAATTCAAAAAGTTATAAAAACTAGTAATCTAAAGAAATTATGATTTCCGCTCTTTAATTTCAATTAAATTTGTTACCAATCAATTTAAATAAATAGGAAAGGGGTCTGAATGGCCATAGATGCCGACAAAGTCCTTAAATAAAAAAAAATAAAAAACCGCCCCCCCCCCCCCCGACAAAATTGCATTAATCCGCCACTGGCTGAGACTGACATAACTTACATGTGTCAGCTCTGAAGCTATTAAGTTTTCGAGGACTAGGGATCTTTCTTCTCTAGTTTATATCGTCCTATTGTCAACCTAACAAATAGGGGTTGCAGCCAACATCAATAAATGACGAATCGAAATAGGCAACGGTCCTCGGTGTGTTTGTTCGCTTATCCCCGACTACGGTTAAGAAGACGAGGTTGATAAAAATCTACAAGTAAGCTCAGGCTAACCAGAAGGAAAGACAACCGCTAAACTCCACTTATAACAAGAATTCAACTGAATAAGAACTGTCAGATATCATTTGGGATAATCTACGACCTAATGAACTTAAAAAAGGAAAGTGAAGGTAAAAGAATTCTGAAATCAGGCAATCTGTTTCACTGGTTGGGCGGGGACAAGTTAAAAGAAGAGTATATATATATATACATTCATAAGAAACCCATACATAGATAGTCAACATCATACAAATCCAAAGTATAAGCCCTAGAATAAACTGACTGAATTAAACTTAACACCAGGTACTCAATGAAAGTGGTTCAAGTTGTACTCTAACTTTAGCTAGTACGAAATAAAAAAGGCGATTAATTAGTCTTCTCCGACAAATGTATAAACTGCACAAGTAGGTTACAATATCTGAATTAACTTCGAAACTATATTTCAACCAACGAAGTGAAAACCAAGGTTTGGAATGAGTTTTGGAACTAACGATTATCTATAAGAAATCCATACTCTCATCAAAAATGTGAAGTTTATAAAAAAATCAGTAATCCTTTTATTTGAAAATTACGAGAAAGCGTTTGACTGCTGCTCTTGTTAGAAAGACTCCCCAGCTTTCAAATTCATATATTAGTCTGTGCATTATCTCTATCTTCTGTTTTAATTAACATCCATTTAACTTCGAGTTATTCACCAAATTTTAATGCTAATGATGATTGGGAAAGCCTGGTGTAGATAAATGAACGACAAATGAAAATGCTGAAGGTATTTTCTGGCCAAATTTTATTCCACTCTACAGTCGACGTTTCGGGGGACCCAAAGCCTCTTCATCAGGACCTATGTGGTTATAAATAAATGAACCCTCGCTGGTTTAGTCATTCAAGAATGAAGTTAATAGTCCATTCATCATCCATCATTCTTGGATGCGAGTCCTAATGAAGGAAGGCGTTGAGTCCTCCGAAACGTCGACTGTATAGTGGAATAAAATTTGGCCTGAAAATACCTCCAGCATTTCTAATTGTCGTTCATTTAATGCAGGGCTTTTATAGACCCATATTACTTTGTATGCATCTGCAATATGCTACAATATGGTACTGTTCTTAGTTTCTTCATTTAAAATGAGAAAAGCAATAAATTTTTAACTAACTTTGAATTATTTAAATAATCCAATTAATTAAATACCTTTTCAATATTTATCCGTCACAAAATTTTTCAAGTTTGTTTTTTTTTAAGCAAAACTGAAAATAAAATGAGATTCATTGAAAATATTGCTTTTGATATTAAATAAATATAAAAATTAAAGAGTATTGATTGAGTATAGTAAAAAGAAATTTGGTAGGGGAAAATTACTTCGAATAAAATTATTATTTTGTCTTCTTTGCATTGTTTAACAATTATTGCAATGCGCCTAATTTTCTTTTTGACATAAAGTCATTGTTCAAAATATTTATAAATAATATATATTTATATTTTTAGAATAATAGAGCTTTCAATATACAGAGCCAATTTAAACAAGTCTTTAACCATAGGAATTGTGCATAATTGCCCATTAAATCACAATGTAATGGTCATTTCATTCATTTATATATTTGGAAATTATTAGAATTTAGTCTATGGTTACAAATGTTCAAATTCCTACTAAATTCTCATATAATTTCTATGTTATATTACATTATTATTTGCCTAATTAGAAACTTTCTCTAAAATTTCTTTTAAAGAATGGAATATCTTTTAAACACTAAAACACACCTATCAAGCATCAAATAATAAATGAGCGTAAGTGTTTAAGAGAAAAAACATAATTATTATTATTATAGTATATCTTTAAAAGAAATTATAGTTTTTAATTAGACAAATATTTTTATAAAAATATATATCAAGAAGAGAATTTCATTCCTCTTTCATTTCGTCATTTCTTTTTGAAATTTTTTGGAGCAAAAATTTTTAAAAATAAAATTTGAATTTATTTATGTGTCTATATATTTGAAAAGAAATTTTATTCCGTTCTTGATATATATCGTGTATATATATATTTATATGGGATCGAGACTAACTTGTTTATAGCGTTTTAATAATAAAAATTGCAATTTAAAACTAAATGCATAAAACTTCATAATTCTATATTTTTATATTTATATATATATATATTTTGTAAATATTTCATTTTTCTTTTTAATATAAATAAATATAATATAATGAAATTTTGCAGTCTCATATTTTTCTTTGCCTATAAAAACATTTACTAGAAATTTTATAGAATTATATATATGTGTATATAAACAGACAATAAGTTATTTAAAAAGAGCTTCTTTAAGTCTCCAAGATTCTAATACGGTGAACGAAAATAGCAAGTTTTGAAGAAAAAAAAAAATTTTGACATTTATTCCACCATAATGGAATTGTCAATAAAGTGTAGGATATTTTCTCTCGTCACGCCACTGTAGCTTAATGGCTATATATATATATATATATATATATATCATATAATTATATATAATTTTTAAAGATAAGTTTTCAAATAAATTAATATTTTAAAATGTTATTAGATTCATAAGTTTAAAAAATCACTGTCATAAAAATAAAATTTGAGCCTTGGATAAATACGATTGGCTATTTAGATAATAGGTAATTTAGCGGAGGTGTAGAGCTGATAATATGTAGCTTTAAAGGTATCTATTATATAGGACCTTACTCAGGGCCAATATGTGACCGAAATGTCGGCAGTGGCAAATCAATAAATATATTCGTTTGTTTAAAAAAAAGGTATGATAAGGAAACCTTGATAAAATTGGTATTTTCAATTCCACAAAAAGTGAAATAAAAAGAACTAATACATGCTAAGGCACAAATTTATATTAATATAATCTTTCGACCAAGCCATCATCGGAGCACTAATAATTCTTTTGCCATTTTATAAATCAAAAATAATAAAATTGAAAATTCATAAAAATATTTTAAATAAACATATATCAATTGACATATGTGTGATCGACATATTATGTTTATTTAAAATTTTTTTATTTTCCAAAATATTATTATGAATTTTCATTTCAATTTTGATATTGATATTATTATTAATTTATTAATTTTTGATTTATATATGAAATGGCAAAATAATTATTAGAGCTCTGATGATGGCTTTGACCGAAAGGATAAATCAATTTATGCCTTAGCATGTATTAGTTATTTTTATTTCACTTTTTTATTTCTCTTACCTCTATATATATGTTAATATATATAGAGAGAGAAAGTATTGGATTCATGTCAAAAATTCGATGTCGAGATTTTGATAGATCTTCACGTTTTGAGGTCCCCTGAATCCAAAAAGTGGTTTTCGCGACATGGTCTGTCTGTGTGTGTGTCTGTGTGTGTGTGTGTCTGTGAACAAAATATCTCAAGAACGAAAAGAGCTAGGAGGTTGAAATTTTATATTTAAGTTAGGCACCCCCATGGGACGTGACACGAAGCTTTTGAACAAAATCGACCAAAGAGTACTAGTACTTTACTGATGCACTTTTTCAGTTTTTTTCGATTTTCTCTAAATTTGCTCCAACGATTTTTTTTAAATTCAAAAATCAATTATTTTTTAGATTCTCTTTAAAATGTATATTCTCATTTTGTGATTGAAATCTTCTGAAGACCACTTTACTCTTGTACTCCATAGAAAAGATAGGAGAAATGGTTGCCATGGTAACAAAATATAAATATTTTCCCGTACTTGTAAATTTTACATCTTGAAAATCGAATGTACCGTACTGTCGGAAACTAAATACATGTCGACACAAAAAATCTGGTGTGACAAGCACAGAACACAACTTTCGATTACCGAAGGTAAGAGAAAGTTGTGTGCTGTGCGCCAGTCACACCAGATTTTGTGGAATTGAAAATACCAATTTTGTCAAGGTTTATTTGTGTCCTTACCAAACCTCTTTTTAAAAAATCAGGACTGAGTCATTGATTAATAATAAATATATTATTAATATAATATTAGCTGACAGGGGCGGATTAAAGGGGGGGGGGGGGGGGCGAGGAGGGCGATCGCCCCCCCCCCCCCCCCGAGAAGAAATTAATAAAGTTATAAAAACTAGTAATCTAAAGAAATTATGATTTCCGCTCTTTAATTTCAATTGAATTTGTTACCAATCAATTTAAATAAATAGAAAAGAGGTCTAAATGGCCATAGATGCCGACAAAGTCCTTAAATAAAAAAAAATAAAAAAAATAAACCCCCCCCCCGACAAAATTGCATTAATCCGCCACTGTTAGCTGAATGCTCATTGGAAATTCAGAAACCTTTATACCAGGTAATAATTGAGAGATTAAAGTGAAATATCATTTCTCACATTTGGTTTGGCATTTCATCAAATATAGAAAATATCTCTTACTATAATTAAGAAACAGAATATAAAAACAAAATTATTTTAACAGTATCAAAATATTTCGTTTTCTTTATAGTTGTAAATGTAACGTAGTATAAAATAATTATATAATGCCCCTAATAACACCATATAGTGCAGAAATTTTAAGGATCATTATAATAATGGACACAACAATTGTTAAAATATTGTATGTCAGCTTTTTTTTATGTTGCTGCCATTTAAGTAGTAATATATATTTGTTACGAGAGAAGCCAGATTTCGATGTTATTTTTTTTTTTATAAAAAAGACCGTAAATCTTACTTGAATGTACAATGTCATAAATACATTAGCGAACGCCTCACCTCGCTTTTCTAAGCATATACATTTATATTTATTAGATGAAAATTATCAAACTTAACGCCAGTAGTAGTTTATATACTAAAACCGAACAGAAATTGGACAAATGGTCTATTCAATAGCATTATTTATCCAATTACATTCTGAAGCTAGTAAATATAAGGTGTTTTTGAACTCCAGCAACGAACTTGTTGAGGTGATAAAATATGAAAAACAATAAATAAACTTAACAAAGCTGTGTGTTTATTGTTGGCGAGGCCAAACGCCCCATGGTCCCTGGAAAATTAACCCAGGATCTCCAGCCTTTCCAGGGCATAGGTCTACTGTCCCGGACCCTCGACCTCTCTGTGGCCTGGTGGACAGCTATGCCCCGGAAAGGCTGGAGATCCTGGGTTAATTTTCCAGGGACCATGGGGCGTTTGGCCTCGCCAACAATAAACACTCACAGCTTTGTTAAATATATCTATGACTTAGTTAAGTCCGAAGCGAGGTATTTTGAATATTAATATCTTATTCAAATATATAGGTCTCGAAAATTATTTAGTAATAAATAAATTTATTGACCAATGTAATATGGTATTGCAAATGAGGATGAGTCGGCGAAAATCGCAAAAATATCTCCGACTTGCAGAGTCAAGTGTGATACAAGAAAAATAAACAAGTCGTTTCTACGTCTTTGTATCCCATTCAATTATTAATTAAAATTAAAATTAAATATACAAATTAAACACCTAAAAAATAAATAAATTATTATACTAAAGCTTAAGTATTAAATTAATATTTACATAAATTTAAAAAATTTCTAATTTAATTTAATTTTAACACGTATAAAATTCAAATTTCAATATAACATTATATTGCTATCTTTCAAATTCAAATAAATGCTTAATCTTAAGCCTAGTACACACCTAGAGAGAAAGTCGCGCGTCCACACCTAGATACTCATTTGCGGCATTGAAATATTTAAAATATTTTGATCTAAATTTTATTTTTAAATTTAATATCTTAATATGAAATCGAGACTTTTCAATTAGTCATCTAACCCTTTAATAAAAAATAATTTATTTATCTATTTTAATTTCAACAAAGTAATAATATACCTCTATGGCCTCTAGCTAGAAGGAGAAATAATCCCAAAAAAATAAACTCACCCCTCAAATAAGTTTCAAATAATTATCCCATTTCGAATGGGAGACAAAGGTCGCGCGACTTTTATCTCGCGACTCCTCGCAACACGGAAAAATGTTGCCAGACTTTTGTTGCTAGGTGTGTACTAGGCTTTACAAATATTTTTTAACAATCAATTAATTAATTTATTAATCCTTATATTTAAAAATATCATCGATAAGAACAATTAAATTAAATTAATTTATTTGATGAAATACCAAAATTAAATAGAGCTTTATATATAAATATATTTCATGCCTATTAATGTAGTGCTTTATATATATATATATTTTTTTTATATATATTAGCCTAATCATATGTGTGAAGACGAAGTTTTTCCGAGTTAAGTTAAATATTAGATGATGTTGGAAATTTACTCGGAGTTTCGGCTGTCATTTTGGAGTCAAATTCAAGATTGATTGTAGGATTGGGAAGTAGGTGGTTTATCTTCGGGGTCGCAGTCTTGCTGATCCTCACAGCTCTAGTCAGTGGAAGTCTGAGAGGTTTGTGTCTGAGATCTAAGAAGAGATTAGATGTGTGTGGGAGTGATTATGTTGAGTTTGGGCTAACTTCGGTGCCTCATTCTGCCTACTCCCCAAGTCAAGGATATCTTTTTATTGCTTGTGTTTGCCTTTGTGATTTATATGTAGTGGTGTATTGGTTTAGTTTGCCTCTGAAGCGTAGTTCTCTTTACTACTGGAGGATTGAGATGTTAGCTGGTCTTTGACTAGATAGTAACTCTATTGCTAGGGATGTTAATCCATCCTAAAACTCAAGTCTTGGGAATAGGCAGATTGGAACCCCGGAAAACATACAACCTCGATTATTGCTTCGTAACCCTCTTTAAAATGGCTCGAAAAGAGTAGAAATGTCGGGTAAAAATCAACAACCAATATAATTTAAGGAGGGGAACTTAGTCTTAACAAATATCCAATCGCGGAAACTTTCCAGAAAATATATATGTATATATATATATATATATATATATATTCTTCCATTAACAATATATATATATAACTTAATTTATCAAAGGATGCCAAAGATTAAGAAGCTTTACATTTGTTTCTTTACATCGAAGCGTGACGTTATCATCTTGAATATCACTCTCAGGAAAATCCACCTAAAAAAAGAAAAATTATTACCTACTTTAATAATAGTTTGTTAATCTCTATAAAATGAAGGAATTGAATAAAGTTATGATTTTATCCATATTGAAAAATAAAAAATATTCCATAAAACCTTGATATTGATTGCATTGACATTGAGGAGGCTAAAATATTCGCAAGATAAAATGAAGGAAATTGGAACCTGCAACAAGCGAAGCGTTTATAATTTTAAAATGGGGAAATCATTTTATAATAAATCCAGCTACTAAGAAAGAATTAGAAATTATTTTAATTTAAAAAATCGGGTGTGAATGGATCAGATATTTTGTGTCGACATATAAATATATGTTTCTGTCTGTTCTAAATGCAAAATAGATAAAAGAAAAATATTTATTTATATTTTGTTATCATAGACTTCGTTCTTGATAATTTTGTTCACATACACACAAACAGACAGGCCAATTTGGCCGAGACCCACTCCTTACGGGTATTTAAAAATCTGGTGTGACTGGTCGCACACAATTTTCTATTACCTTCGGTAAAGAAAATAAAAGCAGCTTTCATAGATGAAAAAGACCCTTCAGACGGAAAACCGAATACCGGGGAAACCCAACAATCAAAATAATAATCAAAATAGGAACAAAAACTTGAGCTAATCCGAAAAAAATATTTTAATTGTCTATTTCGATTTGGTACAAAATTTGACTCCCCACTTCAATTGTCATTGTTTGGGGGGGGGGGGGGAGGGGGGGTGACAAGCCGAAGGAGCAATTACGCATTTTTAAACCATGATTTCCCTCATTACCCTCTCTTTTATGAAAATGCAAACTGAATCTCTCCGGATTTCCTTAAGCAAAAATTTCGGGTCGGCCTTTAAAAAATCATAGTGCCGCCACTGTTCTAAATTATGATATAAAATATAAAAAGATTTAAATACAAATTAAATCATTAAGAATTGAACCGAAATTCCAAAAGACAAAAACCGAAAGAATATTTTTTTTAAATGAACCAAAACTAAAAAATTTTTAATGTTAAATATACTTACAGCTTGAGTTTCTGACCAAATATTTTGAAGATCTTTTTTAAATCTCTCCATTTCACTTTGAGTAGCAAAATACAAAACCCAATCTCCACCAGTTTCAAATATCTCTCGACAACCAAATTCCTGAAAATTTATTAATATATATATTAATAATTTTAATATTACTGGAGTCGAACCAGGACCTCCACTCTTTCGCGGCGGGTGGACTGGTTCGACTCCAGGAGGTGCAATTTTGCCATAAGCACAAACACATCTCGCAAATTTGCTATCTTAAACAATATATAGACTGGCTAATGAACAGTCTAATTGAGCGTTGATTAAATTCCATCTTTTTCAAACAAAGCTCTGCCTATTTAAAATTTTCTAAATAATTAAAAATGAATTATCTAGAAATCGAATTCGAAACCATGAAGCAAGAGCGGCTAGGCGCCGCCATCATTTGACGAATAGTAAAAATAATAATAAATTGTGGGCAGAAGCCATTTTGTTTTATTTAAAAAAATAAGAAATTATAAATAATAAAAAATTAACATACAACTATACACCATTGTTGAAAAGACGGAAAGCGAACTGCAGTAATATCAGCCACACGAGCACAAGATATAGGCACAGCAGTGCCTTTGATTACAGACTCTCGACATGTAATGATATGTTGAGTTCCCAAAATTAATGTGCATTGTGCGGCATCTCCTTTCTCTTCCTAAAATTAAAGAAGAAATTTAAAAAACCGCAGACACAATCAATCTCAAGATTCAAAAACAAATTTATAACTTTTCTGTGTTTCATATTACAAACAAATACCTGTAAAGATGAAGGTATTTGTGCTGGTAAGGCGGCAGCTTGAAGGAGCGCTTGAAGCCAATCTGAGGCGCTCGGATCATCTGCAGCTGCTAGTTCAATTGAAGGTGGATTAGGAGTAGCAATTCTGAAGGTATGTGGTCGAGAGGCTCGAGGCGGTCGAGCCAAACCAGAACATTGCTTGGGATCACCCAATGTTATCGAGATTACCGGAAGTCGAGAAGTTACATCATTAAATATATAAAGAACACCTCCCCTAAAAAAAAACAAAACAGATGGATTAATTTTTGTTTAAATTTCTATCATAAGAATTAAGGATTTTATTAAAAACTCATATATTAGTATATAGCTTAATGAGTGATGCCGAGAGAATAGAACCAAAACTATATATGGAACCTGTTACTCATTAGTGTGTCAAGCGCCAAAAAAATTAAAAATTGAGTTAAGCACGGAATTTTGTTTCAAATGCTATAATTAATAGTATTTTTTATGAAATGTGTCCTAAACAAATTTATATTTAATGTTACTTGCACAATTGGCAAAAAAAATGCTATATAATCTAATCAAAACAATGTAAAATCAGAAAAACTTTAATATTAATTTTTTTCAAATCTCGGTACCTGGCGCTTGACACACTAATGCGTAACAGGGTCCACATAAAGTGGAACCGAAATTACATCCTTGCCAAAAAATCAGCGTGCTTGAGGAGTTTCGGTTCTACTCATATATATTACTAAATATTTTTCGAGATCTATTATTTGAATAAGATAATAGTATTCAAAATACCTCGATTCGGACTTTAACTGAGTCATAGATATCATTTTTTTTTTTATTTTATATGTGCAGGTCGAGGGTCCGGTGGCCTGGTGCAATGGATAGCACGCCTATGCCCCGGAAAGGCCGGAGATCCTGGGTTCGATTCCACGGGGGCCATGGGATGTTTGGCCTCATCAATAAAAAACACTCACATGTCTTGTTAAATATATATATTACGTTGATTCATATATATTGGAGCGGTTTTTGTTGTCAAAAATTAACCTTTCATTTAATTTTTTTTCAGAAAAATATTTTTTCCTGTTCACTTGATGAAAATGCGTGTCGAAAATCATTTATTTATTTTTATTTTATTTTATTTAAGTTAATTTCACGGGCTGCCAATTTATAAAATATATATTTTACATCAAAATAGCAATGATAATAGTAAACAAAAACAACATTAATAAATGCCAATGAAAGTTAAATTTGAAATTTAAAATTAAAATTTGGGTTAAAACAAAGCCAGTTCCTTCTACGCGTATTAAAACATCATGATAGATTTGACTTGATCAAAGATGACGCGAATATGTCCAGTTGGCCCATTCATTCGTCATATTAAGCTTTACCACTACGAGAAAGGATGGCAGGCAGCACAGTCATTTCGCGATCTCAACGGTCTTTTTGGCGAATGAACAATAATTGAAAGACAATGTGGTTTTCCAGCTTCAAGTCTGGTGTATCACCTGCTTCCTCTCCAAGCTGGTATCACCAGACTTGAAGCTAGAAAACTACATTGTCTTTCGCTTATTGTTCATTCGCCAAAAAGACCGTTGAGATCGCGAAATGACTGTGCTGCCTGCCATCCTTTCCCGTAGTGGTAAAACATAATATAACGAATATGAATATGATTTTCGACACGCGTTTTCATCAATGATCGGAAGGTATTTTTCTGAAAAAAAAGTAAATGAAATGTTAATTTTTTACAACAAAAAGCGACCTGATATAGACGGCGTATAATTATGAATCAACCTAATATATACTTGGACTCATAAACAATATATTCCTTGAAGAACAATGTGAGATATTTATTTTGATTGCGAAAAGAATGAGTAAACCAAAATGTTTACAATACAAAAAATTTAATACTGTATATTTAATGACTAGGCATACTTAAGTCGAATATATCCAGGCTGCCAAGTTGAAGCGAAATTTGATTGCACAAGTCTATACATTAAATGGCCATCTTTGGAAGGTCCTAACGGAGTTCCAGGAGGACTTCGTTGAGTATCTTGAGCTCTTACTATACTATAATGACGCAGGTTCTCTTCCTGTAAGTGAAAAAGAGATAATTTATATATTATTTAAAAAAAAAAAGTAAATTTAGGATTTATATAAGTAGTATAAGAACTATATAGTTAGTTACTTGGAATGATTTTCGGAGAACAAATACCATCTTATTTCAAGTCACTCTTGCAACAACATTTTAAATGAAATATTTCAGTCGGAATAATTCTAAGCTATTTGAATGAGGGCAGGTTTTTTTTTTTTTCCTTTTTTTTTTTTTCCCCCCCAAAAAAAAATCCAACCCCCCCCGGCAATAACATATAAAGTTTCCCCCTCTAGGCAGTGTATTCTTGTCCCCCCCCCCCCCTCTTCAACCACTCCAACTCTTTTATTATATTTTTCTCTCATTTTGATAAAAAAAAGACTGTGTTCCTTTAATTTTTTAACGACTATTTAAAAAAAAAAAAAATTATTTGTAAATAATTTCACAAATTTTCCAGCCCCTTAAATTTGCCACCCAGGTTGGCGCCTCGTCCTTCGTCAATAAGCCCCTGACCACCAAATTTCAATTAATTCTAGGCTATTTATTCTCAATACATGAGTAGTCTCATGCCATATTATAAAGATTCTATAAAAGCAGGGACATTAACAGGAGCGAGCGTTTTGTTTGCTAGGATGTCCTTTAAAAAATCAAAATCTTTTTGTTCTGAATATGGTCTGGCCAAAAAATATTTATAATTAAAATGTAAAGAGAGTGACTTAAAATCAGCTGGAAATCTTAATAATAAACTTCAAATGTCGATTAATAAAATAATGAATTTTCCTTTAAAATTTTTGTTGATTAATTTTTTTAATGTCATCTATCATCTTGTTTATATAATATTAAAGATTCATCTCTTTCACTTTTATTTCAAACTTAAAATATTATTTAAAATTACATTTTGAGTAAAAAATATCTTAGAGCGCAGATTACATATGACAAAAGATGACAGAAATAGGTTAATTAAGACAGATGATGGAATGGAGCAGTGGAAACGAAGATGAATCAATTATAACACGATTATTTTAGTGTGAACCAGTATTATGTATTAAAATCTCTTGCACTAGGTAGATATATTCTTGGTTTAATAAAAAGTGACGATTATAATTTTATATATATATATTTTTTTCTTTCTTTATTTCAGAGCGTATAGAGAGAGGCTAACAAGTTTGCGCAAAAATCGTTTCGGCGAAATAACGCCTTCATCAGAGCCACTTTAACTGGACAATTACAAATTTTTGCAATAGTGTATTTTACAAATAGAACAGAATAAATTAAGTAAGGTAAAGGCACCAGTAGTGGACCATTTAAGAAAATTTTTTATTAATTTTCAGCACAGAATTTTTATTTTAATAAAGAAACTGCTGGTGGAAGGCTTAAATTATTCACTGATATTTCTTTATTAAGAATATATATGATACACTTTTATAAAGTTTTCCATTTTAAATAAATAAATATAAAACCATCTTAATTCGTTGGAGCTAGTAGTGGACCGTCTAAAACCTAATAATAGACCATGTTCAAGCGCCAGTAGTGGACCCTCATTAATTAATTTTAATTTAGCCATTTAACTTGTTAGATTAAATGACTATGAGAATAAATGGAATAAAACGGGATAATAAAGTCAGGGACGTCATTTGACAGAGGGGGGGGTAGGGGCCTGTGCCCCCCCCCAAAGCTTTGGAAAAAAATAGTAAATTCTGAGCTTAGCCCCTACATACAAACAAACTCACTCTCTCTCTTTATAAATAAGTATAGAAGATGTTCTAGATAAAAATATATATAGAGGTATATAAAATATATTATCTGTTTAAATGTACTTTTTTCAAGAGCTCTTTTTCGCTTGAATTTTCTTCATTCTTTAGTTTCCTTTCAGTAGCTTTTTCTATCTTCAACTGTTCAAGATCTTGCTTTTCTTCAAATTCTTGCTTTTTTTCAAATTCTTTAAATATTCCTGGGGAAGCATTCCTGAAACTACCGAAAGTATTCTTTCTGATGCTTCAATAGTTTGCATCAGTGACTCAGAAACAGTGAACTCATTACATGAAGGCCTTTCCTCGAATATCGGCTCTTCCAAGAGTACCTCAGTTTCTCTCTCTTCAGTGCTGACTTGGTGGATGAATCTAGCTCTATTTTAGTTTTCTTCCAAAATAAGTATAAAGATAAGTCATGAGGATCTCCGGACCATGGACTGCATGTTGGCACAAATGAGTTTATTTTATCTGTGCCTATTTTGTCCTCTATAAATTTTAAGCCATCTTTCAGATATTTAACCCGTAGATTTTTGGACATGTTATATTGATCATCTTGCCTTTTATTTTTAGTTTATTTTTTTCATTTTGGCCATTTCATTTTTGCATTTTATTAGTGGACCATATCATAAACTAATGGTGGACCATGGGGTCTACTACTGAAATACGGTTAGTTAGCACTATAATTATTAGGTCTACATAATTTACTGGCTGCCAGAACATCATAATTAACATTATAAAACAAAAATAAAAAATTCTAATTAATTCAGAAATGGACCGCCCCGGTCCATTTCTAGATAATCTGTAAGATTAACATACCAGTAATGGACCACCCCCTCCCTACTGTTCAAGATAAGGTTATATAGTAAAATATCGACTATTATCCTAGTTTATTATTCTAAGAATAAATATATATATAAACTTTCCTTTAAATATTTTGTGGGTGCTTAATATTTTAATATAGACAGCCAGCGATCCTTAACCAAAATGACTAGGAAAGAGCAATGTATAGTATGTCTTGCAAAACGCTTGACATAAAATGCGATAAAATGATAAAGTGATGAAGCGAGCATGCGCAAACTGCAAGAACAAGAAGCCAGATAACGTAACTTGAATATACATATAAAATCAACGCTGCAAAAAATACCTAATCCTTATTTTATCAAAATTTCTGCCAAAAGGTCCATTACTGGTGCATGGTCCATTACTGGTGCCTTTACCTTATATATTTTACCTCTTCACTAAATATGTAAAATTTAAACGGAGCCTGCAAGATCTTGGTTATCACAATTAAAATGAATGAGATATTATAAAATAATTTTCTTTAACCTTTAAGATTAAACGTTAATTTCATAAATTTTTTATACATGTCAAAAGTGTCAATTCATTAAATATATTATTATCGAACCTTAAATGATTTAATATTCTTTTTAAGAAGAAAAACGTTTAGAAATTGAAAACATCATAAAAAGAATTTTAAATCATTTAAGGTTTGATAATAATATATTATATTAATAAAAATTTGTAATTGTATTCCAGTTAAAGTGGCTCTGATGAAAGCGTTATTTCGCCGAAACAAGTGATTTTTGCGCAAACTTGTTAGCTTCATACACTCTGAAATAAAGAAAATATATATATAAATTATAAACGTCATTTTTTATTAAACCAAGAATATATCTACCTAGTGTATGAGATTTGAACATGGGAAGTAATTTGAAAAATAAATTTTTCCGGACTTTTTGATCACACCTTGTATTTCAGCAAATAGGTTACAAAAATGATTTCTTTCCCTTACCTCATCCAAAGCTCCAGCTTGTTTTAAACTCTTTCTCAAATGACGAAGATCATCCAGATTAAGTGTCCGAACGCATGGGACAGGTAAAGGTGGTTGTGAACTTCGCATAGTATATTCAATAGTACTTATTAATCCTTCTGCTACATTTCGATCTGCAATACACGCTAATATACTTGAGCTCTGAGACGTTTCTCCAGTTTCAATAATATCATCGGATTTTATTTTTGATTTTTTACGAATGATCAGAGCACTTTGAACACTTGGTCCAAGCTAAAAGTAAAAACAGATAAAATATATAGGTATAATATCATACAAAAAATAAAACTATTCATTTTTGACATTTAATATTTACGTTTGTCTGTTTTATATTACCGTTAAGATTTTTTTTTTGGTCAATGAATTTTTTGCAAACAATCTTTTCGAATGAATAGGCCACTAGATTCGTATCTATACCTTTTCAAGTTCAAATTGGGACGAAACAAAATCAAATTGGGAATAAACAATTTCAAATTGAACTAAACAAAATCAAATTGGGAATTAACAAAATCAAATTGAGAATAAACAATTTCAAATTGGACTAAACAAAATCAAATTGGGAATAAACAAAATCAAATTGGAACTAAACAAAATCAAATTGGGAATTAACATTTTTACATTTATTTTCAATTACCCTTTTCAGAAATCAGGGGCGTTTAACCAGCTTGTTTCTCGGGGCAACCTATCCAAGATTAAGAGGTTCTCTTAGCATTGCCTTTAAATTTAATTTAAAGTTAAAAAAGACCTTGCTTTGCTTCTCTTCGGCGAGGAAATCTTCTTCGAATGAAGAATGGCAAAGCTCATTATCCCTAATATATTATATATATTTATTTATTTTGTGTTGTAATTTAATAATATAATCTAAATAATGAGGCCTATATAAAATATATATAAATATAATGACATAATTAATTTTTAAGAGGAATAACCGGGTTTTTAAGAGTCCCTGGTGTTGTGTGTTCTTTGCTATCTCAATGAACATTCAAAGAGAATATATGTATGTTTATTTACTTTAGTATTATTGTTGTAAAAAATTGTTAATTTTTCCCTCAAATTTTCTCCAAGATAATTAAGTCTTTTTATTTCAACCCTTCATCTTATTAATCTCCTCTAGCTTAAATAAGAATTCTGGACCCCAAAATATATATTATTCATAATAACAGTTATCGTATAAAGTCTTATATGGCCTAAGTTACCGAAAAGACTGTGTGAATGAGAAAAAAGTGTGTTTTTCTTATTTAAAAAAAAAATCTCCTCCCTACACCTGGCCATGCTCTAAACCCGTCAAAGGCAGTCGTTCCGTCTATATAACAGTGTTATATAAATAAAAATAATAATTAATAATAATTTTTAATATTTACTTTAATTTTGTTTTTATTTCAATTTTTTTATTTATTTAACAAATCTGTGAGAATGTTTATTTGCTGGTGGACCAAACGCCCAATGGTCCCTGGGGATCAAACCCAGGATCTCCAGTATTTCCGAGGCGTCGGTGTGCTTTGCACCAGGCCATCTGTCCCTCAATAAACACCAAAAATTTCTCACATCCCCTATTTATGCAAGTCTCTGGGGGTCATGGGACGTTTGACCCATTGACAAATAAATATACTCACAAATTTTTTAAATATATAGGCCTATATATTTATGTCTATCAAGTCCGAATCGAGCCCTCGGGCCGTGATGTACTAACGGTTATCGTCAATGTCTTAAATGGCCTGAGTTGCCGAAAAGACTGTGTGTATGCATGTATGAATGTGAAAAAAGTGTTAAAAAAAAGTCCGAATTGAGGTATCGTTGAATATTAATATTTTGTTTAAAAATTTATATCTCAAAAATTATTTAATTTTCATTTTTATTTAAGATATTTTTCAACTTTAAATTTAAAATTGTAAATTCTCAATTTGATTATGTTTAATCCCAATTTGATTTTGTTTAATCCCAATTTGTTATTGTTTGGTCCCAATTTGATTTTGTTTGGTCTCATTTTGATTTTGTTTAATCCCAATTTGATATTGTTTGGTCCAAATTTGACTTTGTTTATTCCCAATTTGATTTTGTTTCGTCCCAATTTGAACTTGAAAAGGTATAGTTGAATTAATTCTCGAAAAAATTTTTGCAAACAATTAACGGTGTTAAAAAATTATTTTGTGTATTATTAATGTATATATTAACATATATACATTTTAGAATAAAATATCAAAATATCAAACAATAAATAGTTTGAGACATATCTAACTGTAATATCAGCATATAAAAAATATAGAACTTTGGAGAGGGGTTAAATCCTAAAAGAATCACTATTCTTGGTTAGCTTTCATTAAAGCGATTGTTAGGCTTACGAAAAATCGCCAAAAGAAACATTGAGTTAGGATGTAATGGTGGTGGTGTTTTGTTATCGGAGTCGCAGTCTTGCTTTGCTAGTCCTCAAATTTGGTAGTAAATGTCGTGTTTTCAGAGAACGAGTCAAATCTGCAAGTGTGTGGGCTCTCACTAGCCGAGTCGAGCCAAAAATAAGATAAAATACTTTATATGAGGTACGAGCCCTATCCGTGAGAGCCCACACACTTGAGGATCTGCTCCCGAGCCGAGCCAGACAGAAGACCCAGACGGATATGTTCCGGCTCGGCTCATGAGAGCCACACTTGCGGATTTGGCTCGTTTGAAGGGAGCCGGGCTCGCGTGCAAAATCCCGACGTGAATGGGGCTCAGTCTACTCTGTCCAGTTCTCGGTTTATCACTGGTTGAAAAACAAATACCCCTATAAAACTCTTCAATTGCTCCAACCAATCCTTAGCTAAAACTCAAAAGAAAATTGAAAACTCTGATATATCCACTGGCCAAACCTGGGGACCAAGAGCAAGACTGCAAACCCAAAAACTAACCACCCTCACCGTAATTTCCTAGCTCAACGCTTTAGAAAATGGCTCCGAAAACAGACGTCCAGTTAATTTAACAACTAATTAAACTTAACCAGAATTTATTCACCTACAACCGCTACGGAATCAAGGGGGTGGAGGGGTGTGTGGGGGGGGAAATCTTGTGTCTCCCCTCCCCCCCCCCCCCTTTTTTTTTTTTTTTTTATAATTTAAAAAATTTCCTTTTTTTTTTTCAAAAAAAAAATTAAAAACAAATTTTAAATTATAATTTTTAATATTTAAAATTTAAAAATTAATTTTATTTTTTAAAAAAGAAGAATTTTTTTTTTGGGGGGGGGGGGAAACCCCCCCCCCCCCCCCCCCCTTTGTATCCCCCCTTGTACGGAATCATTCCAAAACAATTAGTATACACTCAACAGCAAAAAAACCCGGTCACTATTTTTTTAATAAAACGAAAAAAATAAATTTTAAATGAAATTAGCACAATCTATGTTATATTTAACAATATATTAGATAATTCACAATGTATACATATACACTGCCCCGCAAAAAAAGTGGCGCACTTTGTTTCTTCTTAAAAAGACCTATTTTACTCTACCTTAATGATACTGAAATTTATTAAACATTTCATATGAAGTATCTTATACATTTCTAAGTAAATTTAATACAAATCCATATCATTATAATAAATAATTATAATTTAATCAAAACAAAGACAAAAATGTTGAAATTTTTTTATTAACGCCAAATTTTTAATATTTTAAAATAATCTTTCCTTTTCAGTTTTTCTCTGTTCTATTTATTAGAAATTCTTATAAAAACAAAATTTTTAATTAATATCCAACAAAACATATCGAGATTAAGTTGATTTGTCTCAAAAATTGAAAATACACATATTTTTCTTTATTTTATTTAAATTGTATAATTTGATAAAAATAGTTTTGAATTTGTGCTAAAGTTATTAAGTAATGTATGTAAATGTTTATTCATATTAAATGTTTAATAAATTACAGTATCATTAGAATAGATTAGAACAGGTCTTCTTAAAAAAGAAACAAAGTGCGCCACTTTTTTTGCGGGGCAGCGTATAAAAGATAAAGAAAATGGCACCTATTCTCGAAGGTTCCGGGCACAGGAGAGTTATATTGAGTGGCCGGTTTTTTTACTGTTGAGTATATATACATATCAGGGCTGGGGTGTTGGAAGAAAAATATCCCGACAACGAGAAAATTAAAAAGGGTTTTATAGTTTTTGTGGTTAACATACAGTATTATGAATAATTTTCTTTTATGTCGACACTGGCAAAGTAAAATTGCCGACACCGACACCCCAGCCCTGATATACTAACTACTCTATATCGTCCCTACCATGTCCAAATATCGAATATGAAAATCGCAACTTTTCAGAAGATCAAAAAAATCTTTAATAGTGAATGAAAAATCAGCGCCTTGAAAAAAGGGCAAGTTTACTTTATTATTCTGGGATTCTAAAGGACATTTTGCAAAAAGGCGTATCGATGTCGAATGCGAGAGAAAATTATAAAAATATCAAATTTAAAAAATGGAATTTTTCATATTCCTTTGACATGGCAGAGACGATACAGAGGGAAGACAAAATAATATGAACACCGGACATATATAGACAATATTTATTAATGTGTTGAGCCACCACTTGCTTGTAGAAATTTTTACAGGTTATTTGGGGATATTCTAGGATGTCTATTTTAAGTTTTCGACCTCAAGGACTCTATACTAACTTGGGGGGAGGGGGATATAAACCTCAAAATTTTAAGACATTTTTCAGTTTTATATTTCGTAAACTAAGCATATTTTGTACAACATAGTACAATACAAAGTTGCGGAGCATTAAATTTGCTAAAATTTGGTTGATAAAACGAATTTGTAAATCCAATATTAACCGAGATATGGCTGAGCAAAGTTAGACAAATGTAAAACCTAGAAAATTCGTTCGGCCGTATCTCGATTAATAATGGATTTACACAAAATATGCTCAATTTACGAGATATAAGCAAATAAGAGAAAGTAAAAACTGAAAAAGGTCCAAAGATTTTGAGGTGTTTGCACCCCCCCCCCCCCTCCCTCATAAGTTAGCTCATGGACTTCGAGTTTGGAAACTTAAAATAGACATCCTAGAGTACCCCCAAATGACCTGTAAAAATTTCTGCAAGAAAATGGCAGCTTAACATAATATTACTAAAGAAATATTGTCTAATGTCGGGTGTTCCTATTATTTTGTTCAACCCCTGTATATACCCTATTAAAGGTTTCAGATGTGTGGAATATGCGAAATAAAATTTTCTCAGGGTGAGATCCAATAACGTCGAGAAAATTTCTCTTCACTAAATACATAATTAATTGAAAGATGCAGTCTTTGGGATCATAAACAATATTTCTACACTTTTAGTAATAAAATCCAAACAGAAAACTAGAATGTCTTTATACTACTTTTTTAATAGTAGAATATGAAAATATTTCTTACAATGATAGAATCAAGATCTTCTAATGTGGAGTGAAAATGGCAAAAAACACCAAGGTTTACACGGATACTGACGAAATAAAGTCCAAAATTTGTAAGTAATGCTAAAGCTGGTACATCAGGTTCATCCAAAAGATAACCAAGGGTTAGTGGAAATATCTTTAAAAAAGAAAAATGATTAGAAATAATTTATTAAAAATATATATTTAGTTATTTATATTTACTTGGAGAAGTTTTTCGTATTTATATAAAAAAATTTCTTTCCATTTGTCACTGTTTAAATCAAGAGTATTATCATCCTCTCCCAGAGTTTCTTCGGATTTTAATGAGTTGTACGTATTAAGATAAGATTCAATATCTTCATCTAAAGTTTTTTTTAAATTTAAATCAAATTTTCCAGCAATATACATTGAACGAATAGGTTTACTCTTTATATTCACTCTCTGAAATATAAGAAAGATTGTAATTTATTTATGAAGATTAAATGTTTTCAAAATGAAAGGAAAATAAAAATATTTTAATTATTAAAAATAATTAATCTTATTTACCTTGTTAGGTTTAGCATGAAGCGAACGAATAAAGCGTGAAATAAGTGATTTTTTGCATGAAGCAAGTTCGTTACTAACATTTAGAATTCCTCCACTACGAATACTTTCTGAATCAGATGAAGCTATGCGTGGTGTAGAGCTATTTAATTTAGGTGGATCCTCTTGACCTTCAGGCATTCCTCTTTCCGGGAGAGTTGCTTTAGCTACAATGCAAATATTTTGGAAAAAATTAATTTTATACATTTTATTTGAGACTTAATTGATACTATAGTACAGTGGTTCCCAACCTTTTTTGGTCCATCGCCCCTTTCTGGAGGTTGCCTATCACCTATCGCCCCCTTTTCATTTTCATTGCCTGATTTAAAATTTTTAACAAAAAAGTACTTTATTTCAAAGTGAATCACTCAAGTTCCTCAGATAAGGTTTTCTTTTCAAAGTGAAAAAATACAACACCTGCAGAAATAGTAACTGAAACGTTGAAATTTTCAAATAAGAGTAAGATAGAAGCCAGGAAAGAAATCAGACAAAAATTTAATCAATCTTTATCTAATTTTTAATTTCGATTGCCGACGTTTCGGACGCAAATCGCGGACAACAGGTAGTATCATATCTGTATATTACAAACTATCGATTGTCCTGAGGAAAGATGCGATTTGCGTCCGAAACGTCGGCAATCGAAATTAAAAATTAGATAAAGATAAATTTTTGTCTGATTTTTTTTCCTGGCCTAACCTTTTAAAAATCTAATAATAATTTTATTTTTATGAAGAAAATAACAAAAATGGATCTTTTTTCGGTCAATCTTTATTTAATGAAAATAAAAATGACAAAAATTATTAATCAATTCTAGATTGGGACGTTTCAATTCTAGATTAGAATTATCTTCAGACTATTTTATTTTTATGACAATATTTTTTCCTCTTCTTTTTAAATTTTTGTTAATTCTAATAATTTTTCCCCCTTTGAATACTCATTGCCCCCCAATCGCCCCCCGCTTATTTATCGCCCACCTGATATTTTAAATCGCCCACTTAGGGGCGATCGCCCCCAGGTTGGGAACCATTGCTATAGTACATAGAATTTTTATTTTAATAGTGTACATATTTTTTATTTTAATTTTTAAATATTTATGGACTCTAATACAGTGAAAGAAAAAACTTTAGGACCACCTAGTCAATTTTCATTCATTGTTTTTTTAGTTTATTTATATTTTGACAAAATGATTAATACATAATTATTTTAATTAATAGGTGGCATGCCCTATTAATTAAAATTTAATTAATTAAAATGAAATATTCTCATTAATGAATCAAAAATCTTCATATTTATTACTGGTCTTAATGTTTTTTCTATCACGGTATGTTATTAGAAACTTAATATAAGTCGGCACGAAAAATATAGTGCGGTTAGTCACAACAGATTTTTTTCTATTAGCAGGAGGGGAAAAGCCCTTCTAAGCCACCCCTACATTGCTTGCTCATTGCCAGCTCATTGCTTTTTGAAAGCAGCTGAGATGATTATAGACTTTTAGTTGATAATTCGTTTCCAGTGGTTTCTATTTAGTGCCAATAAACCAAGCAAGTTTATTTTGCAACATCTAATTTACCAGCAAAGGTAAGTAAAAAGTTAATGTTATTTAATTAATAAATTCATTTTAAAAAAATGGATTAATTAATTTTTACTTTCTCTTACTTGTGTATATATGTAATATAGTCTATATAGATTGAAAGAATTGGATTCATGCCAAAAATTCGATGTCGAGATTTTGATGGATATACATGTTTTTTAGGATCCCTGAATCATGTGTGTGTTTCTGTGAACAAAATATCTCAAGAACGAAAATAGCTAGGATGTTGAAATTTTATATTTAAGTTAGGCACTCCCCTGGCACGTGACACGAAGCTTTTAAACAAAATCGTTCAAAGAGTACGAGTACTTTACTGATGTACTTTTTCAGTTTTTTTTCGATTTTCTCAAAATTTGCTCCAACGATTTTGATTAAAATTCAAAAATTAATTATTTTTTAGATGCTCTTTAAAATGTATAATCTCATTTATAGGAAAGATAAGAGAAATGGTTGCTATGGTAACCAAATATAAATTAAATATTTTCCCATACTTATAAATTTTACTAGTATATCCTGAAATTCGAATAATGTACTTTCGGAAATTAAATATATCTCGACCCAAAAAAATTTGGTGTGACAAGCACAAAACACAACTTTCGTTTACTGAAAGTAAGGGAATACAAGTTTTAAAGGTCGCTGATTGCAAAAAACTAGGTCCTTCAAAAGAGCCTGTTCCGATATGGGGGGGGGGGGGGGATAGTTCTATGTTGTGACAACATTTGTAGAGGGGTTTGTTTGTATGTGAATAACCGTGACTGGGGGGGGGAGGACTAGAATATCGTCAAAAAAGGCGTGACAATATGTGGCCGATCCCTAATTGGATTTTTAATATTTTACTAGACTATTCGTAATATTCATTTTGTGGGTCCTTTTTTTAATTTTTCCATTTTTAAAAGGCTTGATTTATTTTTGAAGTAGAGTCCAAAAATGGAATAGTTTTGCAAACAAAAACCTATCCTTTTCTATGTCTAGTTTTATTTGTTTACAATGGCAATATATAAGGGATCAAGGTCAATTGTTCATTGAATTGCACAAAGACAGCCGAAATATTATTTCTCCCTTAAAATAGCCTCCTTCATAAATATCTTCGACTCCAAGTGCGAGATCTAGAACAATCTGCACGTCTAAAAAAAAAAATTCTTCCGACTGCCTAGGCCCGTGCCCGTGGCTTTAGAGACTATCATTATTGGCATTTAACATCTCTCAATAACTTTAAAAAATTCACGAGGAGTTGGAGATGTAAAAAATTTTCATTGATTCGGAAATATGTTTTAGATAAGACCAGGGACGGTTCTAATTCGAGAGGGAGGGGGGAATGTGCCCCGGTTGGCAGATATCAGGGGGGGGGCAAAATAGGAAAAGTGGTTCACAAAAATAAAATGAAATTAGCAGGTACAGATTTAGGCATTTTCCGCCTCTAGGCAGTGGACTCTTTTGCCGCCCCTCCCCTTTAACCTCCCCAACACTGAGAAATACCCTAGGTGGACTTCTGGTTACCTATCAACATCAAATACCTTTCTATTTAAAAAATTATAGGTTTTTTTCACAAATTTTGCCATCCAAGCCAGTTAGTCTCTTCTTAAACACTGCACTGGAAATTAGTTATTAAGAAACGTTTTAAAAGTGTGTATCGCAATCAAAGGTATCCAAGAAATTAACAAATTATACTAAACAATATTAGGCATAATTTATAAATGGGACCTAATTTGTATTCCAAATTCCCATCCCCTCTAAGAAACAAGAATTACCATTATTCGTGGTGGATATATGGTTAGGCCCGTGATGAGAGGGCCTAGGGCGGCAAAATTTACAGGAGAGAATATTTTAGACTCAAATTTAAAGAAAGATTAAAATTTTATAATCAATTTGGCTTAGTTAAGGTGACAGTGCGGGAGAAGGAAGGCGGCCGGCATATTATAATATTAGTAAGGAGGGGGGCGGAAAATTAAATTATGCTCCAAGTAACAGAGTTACTAGTTCCAGCCCTGATTAAGACACTTGAGAAGTTCTAACAATGAGAAAGATTAATTGCAATTTCAGATTACCTTTTATATGTACTTATATTCTTAAAATTTTATAAAATTTAATGTCTATTTTTTTTTTTTTTCTTAATCTAACAAGTGAAAAACCACTTTATTTAGAACAAGTTTTTTGATTTACCTGGTAATATCATCGCTGATTTTGTGGCATTTGGATCTGTAGGTTTTGAGATATAGGGAGCATCTCCATTTGCGCACCATGAATATCGACCAGCAATAACATCACATTTTTTAACGGGGGCTTCAGGCAAAAACGAAGCTGAGAATTGTGCAGCCAAATCTTCATTAAATGAAACGCGTTTTATATTTTGACTTTCTGTTATTTGTTTAGATTTTTTCTTTCGATGTCTTCTAAAGACTATTTCATCATCCTAAAAGAAATAAAAAATTTTATTTATAACAAAAAAAAAAAATATATATATATATATATTCTAGAAAATGAAATAATAAATAATATATTAATGAATAAATATAAAAAAAATTCTACAGAAAATTATTATTTTTAATGCAAAAAAACCTTAAGATGATTTTGATTAACAATATCACTTGCAGTCATTGCTTCCAAATTTTTGACAGTCCCCATTGAACCAACGTCAGACTCAAGAACTGTAGCTTCTTTGATTTGTTCCAGTTCTTCATAATCCAGTTCATTAAATCGATCTGGATCTAATATGGCATTAATTCGATTATCTTGAAGTTCAATAGGATCCTATTAAATAAATTAAATTTTAGAATGATGAAAATATATTCCAGCATGCAAGTGGTGATCCTAATGTTCATCAATGAATATATATTAGAGTAGATATATTCTTGGACCACAGAAAGAGGTGTTATATTCAGTGAAGAGAAAACAATTTCTTTAAAAATTATCTTGATTTTTATTTTTCAGAGTGTTTATTGGCAAGTATGCGCAATTAGACTTGTTTCGGCAAACAATCGCTCCCAAAAACACTCTGAAAAGTAAAAATCAAGATAATTTTTAAAGAAATTGTTTTGTCTTCTCTGAACATAACACCTCTTTCCCCGGTCAAAGAATATATCTATATATATTCATTAGTTTAGTTACTGGACTAGACTAAAAATTCGTTTTAATGTTCATCTTGATATCATTTATTTAATTTTTTTTTTTTAAATTATAAATCAAAATTATCTTAACTTAATTTATACTCTTTATATTATTGTTTGTTAATATCAATATAAATTCCTTAATTCGCAAAAACATGAAATTATTGAAAATTTACCTAAATAATTTCTTCCCAAATAAAGAAGATTTTCATACTTAACTTAATTTATACTCTTTAAGAAAAAATAATGTACAACTTTTAAATACAGAAATACGTTCTCGAAAAAAATAAGTGTGAATGAGAAAAAAGTGTGAATGTTTAAAAAAAAAAAAAAAAAATTTCATCTTGAATTCTAATATATCTGCGAAAACTATCAATAGATATATGTCGACACGAAAAATCTGGTGCGACAGCCACATCAGATTTTTTTTTTTATTCTAGGCCTGATGATGGTCACATTGAATGACCGAAACTAAGTACTGTAATCAGTCGTGGGCAAATAAAAATAATTGGTTCAAATTATTATAAAAACTGCACCTACAACCTGCAAATGTCAAAGTTCAAGAATTGGATGATAGTTTATTTATATTTTCCTATAAAACACAACAAGGCCAATTTTTTAATCGCTTCTAGGGTAATTTAGATAAACTAGAAATGTCAAAGGGATTCAGCATCAAGTATTAAATAGATTGGAATGTATATCTCAATTTCTTTATAAATTGAGATACGTGATGTTGGTTCTATTAATACAGTGACATTTCATCATTTTTTGCAAATTTGCCCGCACAAATACATTCGGTTGTCGTAATAACCATTATTCTATAATTCTATTTAGAATTTCTCGACTATTGGCTTCTTAGAAAGGTAAAGGGCCACAGACTATATGGAATGAAAATTTTTTTAAATGAAGGGTGGGAGTAATTACTATAGGACTCTGATAGGTATATCAGGCTTCCTACCCAAAACAGTCACTCGTGACTAGATGCCACTAACTCATAAATAATAAGTTAGGCGTGAGAACAAATAGCGAGGCATTTTATAATTCCTGGATATTAAGTTAAGTATGATCTTGTCCATATAATGTTATTTTCTCACCTCGCGTAAACTGAGATTATCATTCAGAGTTGCTTCAGAAACAGAATCCGAATCTACAAGAGCGACACCACTATCAACTGGAGAAGCAAGCGAAGACGTCAAAGAAGTTGTCATTCGTGTAAGGAAATTCGTTTGGGGCTGAGTATAGGTTGATGACTGTAGATACGGAGAAACTGGACTAGCATCTGGCACGGCAATCTCCTAAATAAATCGAGAGAATTAATCACAGCTTTATTTTTAATTCTAATTTATATACTGCATTATGTAATTTCTTATTTAAAGATAAATAAATAATTCATATCCAATTACTAAATCAAAAGACTAATATCTAAAAATATTATATTGAAATTTAAATAATCATTGTTTATAATTTTTACTTTCTCGGGGGGTTGGTGCAAAAAAGGAGGAAGGTTTTTTTAATTTTTTGAAACCATCCGTCTTCTGCGAAGAAGCTGGAAAGTCAATTTTATTTAAATAATCATTTTAATTAATAAATAGGCCTTCTTTAATAAAATGCATATAAAGCTTTTTTATACTACATTGTTACTTTTTAATTTACCTTAAATAATAATAATTATATTTTGAAATGAATGTCATTTTCTTACCAATTCAAAGTAAAAACAAAATAAAATAGATTACCTAGGGTTTATATTTAAGTTGAAAAAAATTTTTTTCTTATTTTTAAAAGGAATCTAAGATTTCTCCTTATATGAATTGGAAAACTCACCAGGATTATGATAATCAGTGGAATGGATACTAGGTCATAGTCAGTTCAATAAAATATATAAATAATAATTTTATATATTTTATTGTACTGACCCAGTATCCATTCCACTAATTTTATTTGAATGGTTTTCTTTTAAAAATAATAAAATACACATACTAAATGCATGAGGTCGGCTTAGCTTTGCATCTCATAAGTAAATATTAGATTTTGTATAGTGAGCACCAAAGTTAAAGCCCTTCCATGTAATTATTTCATTGTTTTTATTTTTATAAAATAAATGGAATTGCGAGTCAATGTTGCTGGAAGTATTTTAAAAGAAGTAATCTTTCTAGGTTTGCCGAAAATTTCCATTAAAAATTTTTCATATAAAAAAAAAAAAAAAAAAACAATGAAATAATCACATGTTAAATGAATGGGCGTTAACTTGACTGTACATAGGTTGACTAGTACTTGTCAATATTCCTTCAACATAGATTCAATATTCAAATTAAGATGACTTGCAGCTTCTTTGCCTGGGACAGATGTTCGGCCAAAAAATTATAAAAACGTTGTTTTTATTTTAAAGTTAGTTATTATTCGTCAACTGCCTTGCACAAGTATCAGTTTCGATGCAATCATCATACTCAGAACCTACAATATTAATAAAACATTCAAATATTATTAATATTCTGCCTTATTACATTTAGATTAATATTTATATATAGGCCTATATATATATAAGGTAAATGAAACCAAAAGGCTTAAATAGAAATGCCTGGACCCCCAAAAGATATTATCATATATAACGGTTGACGTACTAAGTTGCCGAAAATACTGTGTGAGTGTGATTGTAAATGAGAAAAAAATGTGAATGTTTAAGAAAAAAAAAAAAGGTAACTGAAGATAAATAAAAACTCAATAATATCCCCATGGTGCCCCCTATCTTCACACTTTTCCCATTCACACTCACTCACACTGTTTAAAGTTGTACAAAATTGTAATATTGCTCCACGAGTGAAAGCTCCAGCCCCTATATATATAAATTCATAAATAACGGATATCGTAAATGTCTTATATGGCCTGAGCTGCCGAAAAGACAGTGTGAATGTGTGTGTGAGTGTGAGTGTGAATGAGAAAAAAGTGTGAATGTTTTTAAAAAAAAAAAAAAAAAAAAAAACCAAATTTTATACTCTTTTCTAATTTATTATGGGGGAGTGCACAAAATATGCTTAGTTTAAGAGATATAAGCGAGATACTGAAAAAAAAGTACACACATTTTGAGTTTTTTTTTTTTTTTTTCTCCAACCCCTGTAGGCCCTAAGAATTAAACAAAAGCAAACATTAAAAGCTAAAAATTGAATTTAAGTTTTTTTCGGTGTCTAGAAGAGGAATTCGCAAATTCTTTATTTAAAATTTATTTATTGTCCAAAGGGATGGTTTATGGTCTATCCTAAAAGACCCTCAAAACCCTAGCTCAGGTAAATTCACACAGACACTGCATATGTAGTGGTGAGTCAATTGGGCTGCCTAACAGTAGGCGTCTTTCAAATTGCTCAGGGTGCAAATGTTTATGTTCCCCATGGTATATATAGAGAGAAAGTATTGGTTTCATGTCAAAAATTCGATGTCGAGATTTTGATGGATCTTCACGTTTTGAGATCCCTGAATCCAAAAAAGTGGTTTTCGCGACATGGTCTGTCTGTCTGTCTGTGTGTGTGTCTGTGTGTGTGTGTTCAATTTTAAGCATGAAGGAATTGAGCTATGAGGCTGAAATTTTATATTTAAGTTAAACACCCCCCGGGACCGACAAAATAAGCTTTTAATCAAAATCGGCCAAAAAGTACTAGTACTTTACTGATGTACTTTTTCAGTTTTTTTCGATTTTCTCAAAATTCGCTCTAACGATTTTGATTAAAATTCAAAAAATCAATTATTTTTTAGATGCTCTTTCAAATGTATATTCTCGTTTTGCCCTCAAAATTGTTTGAAGACCACTTTACTCTTGTTCTTCATAGGAAAGATAGAAATGGTTGCCATGGTAACGGAATTTAAATCTTTTTCTTTTTATTAGATTAAAAATCAATTATTATTTAAACGCCCATTTTTTTTTTCGGAGAAAACATATCTCTCTACAAAACTATCTTCTCTCTTTCTACGCGTTTTAAATTTTTCTACCTTATCTTCGCATTTGGCCAATGTTAATTTCCTATAGGGATTTGTATGTTAATTTCGATTCAAAAGGGGGTCTCCTTTGGAACTTTTTTAAGCATTTAAAATTTTTTTTTCCAATTCTTATGAAATTTTGTATTTATTTACGAATCTATATTGTGTATAAAATGTCCAAATATGAGATTAAAATTTTGAAAAATAACCATAGTTTATTTCAAGCAGTCAACATTTAAAATGCAAGTTTGAAACTAAGGTGCTATGGGAAACTAAATATATCTCGACACAAAAAATCTGGTGTGACCAGCACAGTGCACAACTTTCTCTTACCGAAGGGTAAGAGAAAGTTGTGTGCTGTGCGCCAGTCACACCAGATTTTTTATTATGATTTCAATTATTCGTCCACATTTAAAGTAATTGGTAGCTATATGCCAAAAAGAGTGTAAAATAAAAAAAATACCATGATTCAAAGGAGCAAAAGAAGAATCCAGCGCCGCTTTAGCTAATATGCAAATATTAATACTACACATTCTCATTACAGAAATAATTGGACCGATTATTTTGAAAGTGGTGTAAGTCCATTAAAAAAAAAAAAAAAAAAAAAGAGATATCACATAATTTATGCTTAAATTAATGTAAATTTTCTATGTATAACTAGCTAGTGGTAAATTTCTTAAAAAATTCCCATGTTTTGTACAATTGAAAATTGGTCCTTTCATTTTCTCGAAACAATAGAAAATGGACTTACACCACTTTCAAAATAAACGGTCCAATTGTAGTTGAGTATGTGGTCATTTCGCATATTAAAAAATGTTGATGGTGGATAAACTGCCGTTGGTTCCTTCTCCTGCTCCTCTATTTACCAATATCCAGACCAACATCAAATACTACTATTGATAACTTGGTGAAAACTTTCAACATTCTTCCTCTAGAGCAGTGGTTTCTAAACAGCAATCATTTAGAAAATTGCTCGCTCTGGCTAATATTCGCGCCTCCCCTAAGACTAGTCCGCGCCTCCCTAGGGAGACCCGCCTCATCGTTTGGAAAACGCTGCTCTAGGGTTTCTGTTCTATTTTCAACTCAGCTTTGACTTGCTTAACCACAACAATCTTTTACTCAGGCTTAATAAAAAAATATCAATTTCATTTTGTTTTTTTTAAATATATATAATAAATGTTATTTGGGGGGGTCGGGGGTTTTTTGGGGGGCCCCTCTCCGGTTTCGCCCCGCGGGTTTACCGGGTGTTGGGGGGGTTTTTTTTTTCCGCCCCGGCCATTTTAATAGTTAGACCACTGCATTGATGTATTTAACCTGATATGTTTTTTTTTCTCATTCATTTGATTTTTACAACATGCCGAATTCAAAATTTCCTTTTATCACATTAATATGTCTTTTTTTTGTTACGAAATAATGAACTTACGTTTATTTAGTCGAAATGAATTCACAATCCAAATACAGAATAATATATTAAAGTTGATTTTATTTAAATTCTTGGTTTATAAATAGGATTAGTCCATTGCTTGCCAATATACGATAAAACACACACACACACACACACACGCATATACCCTCAGGTAGATATATACACCTACACTTACCTTTAACAAACCCTTTTTATCTTTCGATATATCAAATTTAGTTGAAAATTGATGATATTATTTTTTTGGGAGGAAATTGGTTTCTTTCAAAGAGAGAGATAATCGGATCATTGGTTTTATTATTAATAAATTTTAGAATAAAAATTAACAGTTAACGAACTGATAATAGGATCTCTTGAAAATTATTATTTGTTCAAGATGAGCTTCGGCTTTTGTGTTTGTTAATAAATTTGAAAAATATTGGAAAAGAAAATGATTGGAAAAAAAAATATCTCAATTTTTTTTACGTGTATAAATATAATATGGTCTCTAGTCCCATATCATGCTTTTATTATATATCGGCCTATACACCTATTATTATTTGAAATTCTTACCGAAATTTTTACCCGAGGTGCTTTCGTGTACGAATACACATACCTCAAACCCAACCAGCCTTTGGCCGTAGCCATCTACCGGCACCTTGTGAAGTTACATCATTTCCTATCTCTAACTTCTCCTACTGAGTTCATTTCTAGCTAATTAACTAATTATTATTTTTAGTCCCACCTTGTTCCTTTCATCCAACCGCTTCTATGCTAGGGAGGATGTCCTAGTTTGAGGAAGGACGCACGGCGGATAGCCTACTCCTTTCGAAGAATACATCACTTACAAGATGTAACCTGCTTTCCGTCCCTTCGATAGGTCGGAATGTCACAGCAACCCCCTCTTGAGCTTGCCTAAGGGCCATTGTGATGGAATCCAATATTCCAATCTAGAGGAATTTTTACATTAGATAAATGTGACCGTCCACATGTAAAGATACCAAATCTTCAACGGGGTTTTTATGCTTTCTGTACAGAACACATCCTGCTGAGCAAGCCGGCATTTTTAGAATTTGTTTATCATTGTTTTGAAGATATGAATTTTTAAAATTTTGGTTATGAAAACCATAGTTTTAAGAAAAATGAGTTTAAACTTTTGTTTTTTCAAATTTTGTATATAAAATACATGGATTCTGATGAATCGAATATTTCATCATATATGAAGAACTAGAGAATCGGAATCAGTAATAAAAATGAAATCGATTTTTTTGAACTTTTTTTAATCGGTTCTCCTGAAAATTTAGCCCAGTGAAGATTTAGTACCTTTTCATGTGGACGGTCACAAATATTTTTTATTCCGATTAGAATTTTTGCTGGATCATATACATATAGAAGGAACCGGAGAAGAAAACCAGCATATAATGGACTCCTCTCACATCAATTTAATTTGTAAATATTTCGACCATCACGGCTGTCATCAGTACAAAAAAAATGATTTTTCGGAGGGCTTGTGTCAATCAATCAATATGTTAAAAGATTCGTTCGTGCCGGCATCAGTCCCCTGCTTCTCTGAGTTTCTAAGAAAATATTTTTAACATATTGATTGACACGGGCCCTCCAAAAAATCATTTTTTGGTACTGATGACAGCCGTGATGTTCGTCGATATTTACAAATTAATTTCATGTGAGAGGCCTCCATAATATGCTGGTTTTATCCTCCGATTCCTTCTATATAAATATTTTTTATTTAATAAAAAATTCTCGCACTTCCAGGATGCCAACACCGATCTCCTTTGTAGAAGGTCGACATCCTAGCCCTCTTATATTCTCATTAAACAATTAATATAAAAATTGCAAGTTTCTTTTTTAAATAAGTACCGTATTTGTTGATTTAAATTTTTATTTTTGGTCGATTCATTCAAAATTAAACTCTCATACTCACAAGCCCACATCTTGTACAGGTGATTAGGTTTAATAATAGATTATTCGAAATTCCTTCCCAGCCCCAAGAGAGAGGAGAGGGACCGAGGTGATTCCATAGAATACAAAAAGGAGATATTTTCTGTTTTCTTTTCTCATACATGAATTATTCGCTTCAACGTTAAGAGAAAATTTTTCTCAATAATAAAATCCCGCAAATATTTATCTTGGCATCTATTCAATCCGGATGAGAAGAAGAGATTGAAAGGTGGGGGAGGGAGCGAAATCTCTCGCTCTCCTCATATATTGTTCCCATTTGGGGGGAGATTTTTTTTCTAAAGATGGACATTCTTGTTTGTATGCTTTCATCAGTCATTTATGATGAATGCCTCCTGGCTGGCTCTTTGGCTTCTGACAGTCAGTTTAGTGCCAAAACAACAGACACCATATTTTACATATCTATTATAATAAATTACATATACTACCGTAAATGCAGTGAATTCCGGCCAACATGATTTTTTCGTTAAATTTCTTTTCTAACCTAAATACATCCTTAATATATTAGGGATGTAAAATTTAATTTAGCTCTTATCTCTACTACAGTAGTAAATGCTATTCAATATTATCATTGATTAGTAATAAAATTAAATCTTCTTTTCTAAATTTCTAATTTCGCTGGCGCCAGTCGAAATTAAAATTCTTCATTCCTATCGTCTCACAAAATTGGAAGTATTCCAAGCGAGTTTATGCCTCATCTTTCTGTCAATGTTGTGGAAATAGCTCTAAATTGGACAGAATGCAAAATTACGTAATTAATTAGATTGAACAAAATTAATTATTTTTATTTTTATTTAGGCATATGGTAGAATGGACTGCATAATAAAATCCTTTATATTTGCTTGCCTTATTCTAAAAGTTTTTCTATAGAAAAAATACAATTAGATAAATTGGGTCGCATTGTCGCATACAGGCCTTTATTAATGATATTCTTCTTCTTTCTTCGGCTTAATCCCGCGGTGCGGGGTCGGCGGAGAATGGATTTTTGGGACTGGGAAGGAATAGAACAGACCGGCCGGTCGCACGGTCTGTCGCCTGTTGAAGGGAAGAGACTGACATGCAAAGAACACATTACTATTTTGTGAAAATTTGTTTTAAAAATCTGGTGTGCACGACACAACTTTCTCTTACCTTCGGTAATCGAAAGTTGTGATCTGTGCTTGTCACACCAGATTTTTTATGTTGACATATACGTATTTAGTATTCCACCGATATATTAGAATTCAAGATATAAAATTTATAATCCGTCCCAGAATCTTCTAGAAAATATTTATATTTTGTTACTATGGCAACCATTTCTCCTATATTTCCTATGAAGTACAAGAGTAAAATGTGCTTGAAACAATGTTGGGAGCAAATTGAGGATATAGATTTGAAAGACCATCTAAAAAATAATTAATTTTTGAATTTTAATGAAAATCGTTAGAACGAATTTTGAGAAAATCGAAAAAAACTAAAAAAGTACATTAGTAAAGTACTAGTACTCTTTGGCTAATTTTGTTCAAAAGCTTCGTGTCACGTCCCAAGAGGGTGCTTAACTTAAATATAAAATTTCAACTTTCCCGCTCTTTTCGTTCTAGAGATATTTTGTTCACAGTCACACAGACCATGTCGCGAAAACCACTTTTATGGACTCAGGGGACCTCAAAACGTGTATATCCGTCAATATCTCGACATCGAATTTTTGACATGAATCCAATACTTTCTCTCTACATATATATTAACATATATAGAGGTAAAAAAAAGTAAAAAAAATTTTGACAAAGTTTTAAAAAAATCAAAAAATTTGATTTGTTGGGACACAGGGTCATCTACTAATTGACCAAATTGTAACTAATAGTCGAAAATTATCTTATTATTGAACTTCTCAGCTTGTATCTGCATGGGCGTAACCAGAGAATTTGGCTGGGGGGGGGGCATGGGACCTATCCTTCGGGGGCCTGGAAAGCCCCATATTTTCTCAATTTTTCTTTGGACCGGAAACTTTCTGGGGAGGGGGGTGGAGCCCGAGCCTTCTTGGGGGGGGGATGGCATCCCCCCTTATCAGTTACGACCATGTGTACCTGATATATCTGAAACTTCGCTAATCCTTATTTGGATCTTCTTATCCAATATTGACTACCAATTAATTTGAATAAAAAAGACTTGCTCTAATGCAGAAACACACTGAATGAGTGGTCGAAACGTTGTAATTTTTACAAATAAACCACAATTAAACCGAAAATCAAATTCTTTTATTAAAATACCTTATTCAAAATTTTCGAATTCGTTCCCAAATCTATTAAAAATATTCATGTCTAATAAATAAGTTAATGTTAAGCCCACTTCACTAGCATTTAATTCGAATTAAATTCTCTCTCTCTCTTGTTGAGTGAATAAATGCCTTAACCACATATTCCTCATCAAACTCCTATCTGTTAAACAGTCAAATTACATGGAATTATAACTTGAGAAAAGATTTACAATGTAGTTAGAGTTGTAGTTGATCCATATTAATCAGAAATGGGAGAAGGAGAGTGATGACGTTTCGGTTTTGTTTGTGGCCATCTTCGGCTTCCAAGTTTAAATCAAGAATGTATATTAATTAGCAAGAATAGAAGGAGAGAGCGAGAGAGAGAGAGAGAGAGAGAGAGGTGGTTGATAAGGAGTTGGCCTGGAATTGATAGGCAGGCATTTATTAGGCTGTGCTTGCATGTTTAATGGACTCTCGGTTCTCTCTTGTAGGAGGAAGTCTTGCTATCCATTTCAACTTGGTCGAGTAATTGAGTTTGCCAGTCTGTGCTTGCTTGACACGTCACACACCCTGCGCCATCGACGTCATTAGTGTTCTCTCTCTCTACTCTTTATTTATATTCATAGAGAGTATAGTAACGCCACCTAGTATTCCCATCAATCTCTACCATTATACTATGATTTAGTAAAATTGCTTTTAGATAGTTTTGATAGAGAAACTTTTTGTATTATTATTATTTTTTTGTTTTTTTGAAAACTATTTATTTGTCCGCTAGAGGAATTTTTTTTTTAATTTCATATAAGGACTTTTTCGGCATCAAAGGCCATTTAAATTAGATTGGTAGTCAATCTAAATGAAATAATTTGTGTGATGGGATGCGGACCCTTGACCTTTGGTACAGTGAGCGCCACAATTAAGTCCCCACCTGGGAGCTAGAGCCTTAAGTATATGGTATATATGGATATAATTTTAAATTTGAAAAGGTAAAATATAATCATCTGTACCAGATTTTATTTTACTTTTTCGATCATTAAAATTATTTCACTATATACCATATACTTAAGGCTCTAGCTCCCAGGTGGGGACTTAATTGTGGCGTTCACTCTAGCTAATGCTCTAGCCCTGAGCTACAGATCATGGATACTCTCTTGCGAAAAACAAAATACGATTTTCTAATAATTGGGTCTTTTTTGATGAAAATATTTTTTTTTTTTTTTTGTATAGTTCGTCCCTCTCGTATTAGATCCATACAAAATACATAATTTATAAAAACCAATAGCACTTTTATACGTAGAATATTATGGTGACCCCTTAGCCGTAGCACATTCTTTGCCTCTTATGCTAATTGCCAAGGGTTCCATTGGACAAAACATAGGAGGAAGTATCACTGGCATCAGCTGCTTAAAAAGACTTTAAATTTGAAAAAACAAATATAGACATTAGATCCACAGGTTGGTTTATATACCCCATTTTCGGGCAATCAGAAACACTTTTCTACAAATTAAAATTGACTGGGGGTCTTAAGGACGAAAGTTAATATTGGGGGGAAAAAAAAACTAATATTTATACTGTACAGTCGGCACCTCAAATGCCTGATGTGGTCGAGATTGGAGTTTTGAACTTAGTCAACAACACCAATATTTTAAATCATCATTTTTTAATGCCACTGAAGGGGAAAACCAACCGCCTGGTAAGCACTTTGGTTACCTAAACTCAAAGCTCCCCTCTTGAGCGCATCAGTCTCTTGAGGCGTCTACTGTACCTAAACTTTTAGAGAAATTGAATTACAGACTAAATTTGACCAGAAAACAAAAAAGATTTTCATATAAAAAAATGTGAGAATAGAATTTGGAAATTTCTTTATATAAGCTTACCTACTGCCTTCGGCAGGCTTTACCACTTGTAACAAAATTCGTATTTAATTAATTGTTTAATTTTGGGCAGTTTGTATACTCGTAAATATATTTTGAATAATATAAAATTTTATAAAAATCAGAGCCCTTGGGGGGGGGGGTGCAAATGGGGTATAATATTTTACCATTTTCTAAGGGAAATATTCAATTATAGATTAAACTCAATTTTGTTTAAACACGTTTATCACTAAATGAACAAAAACTTAATTATAATAAATAAAAAAAAATAAAATCAATAAAATCCATTGTTTGTACAAGTATAAAAAATTAGATTATTCCCTTTGAACAGAGAATAAAAAAAACACACAATCTCCCTATACATCAACTAATAGCACAAGTTTTGAATATTCGTTCAACCACCCAGAGGGCAGAATTAAAAAAAAAATATCATCCAAAAAGCTTTTTTTTTTTTTATTCGATCAGAGAATTATCATGCATACAAACATATTGCGCTTAGTGCACAGTCGAAAAACCAATAAAATGATTTTTAGTGGAAATAATGGTTATTAAAGTGTATGTAGATGAGAGAAAGAGAGAATCCCTCTGGAAAGACAAACAGAACAGCCTATATATATATATATATATATATATAGACATTACCTATTCAGACGATATATATATATATAGTATATAGATAGATATTTGCTTTTGCCGAATCTAGAGATAAAGAGAGAGAGAGAGAGAGAGAGAATGTTATCTTTACATTTCCATGACAACGCAACTCACTTCACTATTGACTTTGTGTGTGAAAAGAAAAAGGAAGAAAAAATATTCACCTCTTTGCGTAAAAAAAAAAGAAAAAAAAAGTCAACGAATTCATTCATTTCCCTTAGAAAATATTAAAATAATATACATACTGTATAGAGCTTTATTCAATTCCTAACCTCTGATTTCCATCTCCGATACTTCATGGCAAAAGATGCTTTTCAAAATGTTTTATTCATCTTTATTCGAATATTTCTTTCTTTATTCGGTAATAATATTAAATTCTCTAAATAGTTTATTTTTAAAAATATTTCTAATTTTTTACTTTCTCTTACCCTATAGATAGAGAAAGTTTTGCGATCATCCCGAGTAAAAATGATTGAGGGATCCACACGCTCGCGGCAGGTCTGCATAGTGAACCTTGAGAGACACACAGTAGACCGAAAGGGACCAGATGTGTCCCTGGTGTGGGCGTGTATATCCCTGTGTGTCCCTCACCTATGCAGACCTGCTGCGGGCGTGTGGATCCCTCGATCATTTTTAATCATTTTTACTCGGGATGTCAAAAATGTGATGTCGAGATTTTGATGGAAAAATACGTTTTGAGGTCTCCTGAGTCTGTCTGTGAACAAAATACCTCAAGAACGAATAAGAACTAGGAGGTTGAAATTTGATATTTATGTTAGGTACCCGCTTATGACGTGACATGAACCTTTTTAATAAAATTGGACAAAGAGTAACAATACTTGACTGTTGTACTTTTTCACTTTTTTTTTTTCGATTTTCCCAAAATTCGCTCTTTATCGATTTGGATTAAAATTGATAAATCAATTATTTTTTAGATGCTCTTTAAAATTTATATTCTCATTTTGCACTCAAAATTGTTTGAAGACGACTAAAGTTGTGTCCTGCAGATTTATTTATTATTTAGATTACAAATTTCAAAATTTTAATTCAAACAACTGAAAGTTTCTTTTGATATTGTTAATTCTATGAAGTCCATCTTGAAATCATCACTTAAGGCGACTACACAAGTAACTGCCAACTTGACAAGCATGCATGTGCAATCTTTTTTTCCAGCATGTACAAATTCCCTTCAGCATAAGAATTCTTGTGCAAGAAATAGTTCATGCCGAAAATTTACCTAAAAATGTCAAACTCTGAAGGTTATTTATTGAAAGATAATAAGAAATACTCACTTGCTTTAAACAGAGACACAATAAATATTAATATTTAAATTGAAATTTTAAATTAATTAATATATATATAGGGGAGAGGGGGGACATTGGGACATTCGAATTTTAGCTCTACTAAATGTGCCCATTTTATTATAGAAAATGTTTTCTTAATAAAAAGGGTACTTAATGCACCCTAAAGGTCAAAGAATACAACTCAAACTTTATATTTAGTAGAGCTAAAATTCGAATGTCCCAATGTGCCTCGTGTCCCAATGTCCCCCCCCTCTCCCCTATATATATATATATATATATATATATATATATATATATATATATATATATTAAATAAATATCAAATGTCAAGACGGCTATAAAATGGCGGAGAGTTTTGCTTGGGCAAATATGCTTGTGCATTATTAAATTCAATCGATCATCAAGCCGCTTGCACAATTAAAATGCTTGCGCAAAATTCTTCTAAAGACGCTACAGTTTGCTTGTACAAAAAGATTGCACGTGCATGCTTGACAAGTTTGCAGTTACGTGTGCAGTCGTCTTTAAACTAAATTCAATGGTATATTTTGTTTATACTATTGGTCTTAAGTTTTCTTAATTAAATACGGTAGAAAAATGTTAATTCTTATAATTCACACTTCTCACCCTTCTTCTATTAAAGTTTTATATAATTTATAATAACAAACAAAAAAAAATTAAATAAGAGTAACGAGTGTCGTGAGAAACAGGAATGAATGAATGAATGAATGTGTTTTGATGAAATGCAAATAAAACCCGAACCGATCGTTATCTCCATTCAAAAAAATGAATACAAAAATCAAATTGTTGCGTTCCTCCAGGGAAAAGTGACGTCAAATCTTTAAAAAATTCTTATTTTTTATTTTTTTGAAGTTAGTTGTTAGTTATATTCGCACTATTTGTCGCTTGTTACTTCATTAATAGAAGATTTGACTAAATGTAAACTCGAACATGACAACATTTACAGAGATAAACTTAATGATGAGGCTATCTTAACTCTCGTTCTAGGAACTAGCACTATATTAGGATGTGTAAATTGTTGTTTAGCAAATAAACAACAAGAATCACGGGATGAGGATGATTTTCAAGCACGTACTCGGAAATCGTAAAATTAAACTTTGCTTTGAGAAAAACTTCTAATCCATATTCCGTTTTTAGACGATTGATTTAAAAAAATGCATTTATGATGTGAATCCTTCGATCATTTTTTAATCATTTTTACTCGGGTGGTAAAAGAGGTGAAATTCACTAAAGTAGGAGTGCCAATAGGTCTCAGAAATATTTTTTCGAATATATAGTAGGAATAGGAATAGACCCACCTTAGATTTTTTTCAGATTTAGAGAGAGGAACCTGGAAATATTTTGTCTTTCTCACTAGTTACTGCATTTTTTTTATTAGTCTTTTATGTTACCTCCCCTTAAATATAGTTTAATTCATAGTTCCAGTTTGCTGCATTTGAGAAAATTGGAAAAACTAAAAAATTACATCAGTAAAGTACTTTTTCACACTCACACACACATTCACACAGTCTTTTCGGCAACTCAGGCCATTTAAGACTTTAGACGATAACCGTTGTAATATATACATATATTGTGGGTTCAGGCATTTCTATTTAAGCCATCTGATATCTAAATGGCTTAAATAAAATCTTCGGACTGCCTGGGTCCGAACCCGCGACGTTTAGGAGGTAGGCACGCTACTACGACAAACTCGGGGCTAAGTGCATAGTTCTTGAAAGCGACTGCAGAATAAGCAGTCGAATCGTTGTACAGTATTTATATTTTTAAAAAAATAATTAATACAAAATATGGTTTATAATTAAAAATTCCCCTAATAATAAAAATATTTTTAAAAATAACAGAATGAAAGAGAAGAACGAACACTGTTGTCATATTTCTCAAGTTTTTATTGAAATATTTTCATTTATTAATGGCCATTTTCTAAACAATTATTAAAATAAAGAGAGCCACTTTTTATTTAAAAATAATAAATTTTAATTGTTCATGCGATATAGTTGTCGAAAAAAAGAAAAAATAAAAATTAAATAAAGAGTATTGTTAAGTGTGGCAACGCCGCATGAGTGTCAGCATCCAGTTCGCAAGCAAGTGCCTTGGCGTCCCGTCGCCTTGCCCAAAGAGTATAAAATATACTCTTATACTCCTTGCTGGCCTTTCAGTTGTGCTCCGTTCTCTCAGCTACAAACAGCTAATTAATTCGCGTTTAATATTCAGTATTTATTTTATTCAGTGTTGTGTGTGTTAGTGCTTATTAGTGCTTTTGTGATCTCTTCAATCGTCACGTCTATAATGCAATCTCGCCGGTTGTCTCCACCTTCTCATTTGGAGGTATTTGTTAATTCTTTTACTCGATTCTCATCTTTCTCTCTCACTTTTCGTTCACATAATTATATCACTCCAATGCAATAAATAATCTATATATTATAAAAATACATTAGTAAATATTAAAAATTTTAAAGAAATTGCTAAAGATAACTTCGAAATAATTGAGAGAGAGAAAAAAAAACTAAAAAAAGTCGAACTTATAATCATTATAAATCAGGAATTTTCCCAAGGACGATTTCATATTGGTACCAAAAATACTAGGCCTACAAACAAATTCACATTGCTCGTTTAATACTTGTTGAAAAATAGTCTAATATGATATTTAGTAAGCAAATCGTACCATTAACTTTTCCATCTTATTTATTAGTCAAAACAACATTTATAATGATTAAAAAAAAAAAACAAAGATTGAAGACGATTTTGACGTTAACCTTTGTTTATATTTTTTTTAAGGAGAAAAGCCTTAATTAAATTAATGCATAAAACTTCTAATTACCTACCTAAGAAAAATAACAACATTTCTTATTTGTTTACCCCGGGTGTATCGTGCACGGAGGAACATACCTTTTACTGCTCTCGGGCTCAAAGGTCCTTGTCGGTTGTTATTTTAGAATTGAGAGGCTCTTCACCTCGCTACTCTCTTAAAAAAATCTAGCCAGGTCGATAAAGCGACCTTCTTTTTTCTTCACTCCGACCATCCATCTTCAAAATTATTTATAAACTTGTTGAAAAATTGTGAATTTCACTATTAAATGACAATTTTAATATAATCAGGACTTCTCTTCTGATATATTAAAATATTTTTTTAAATTAATTTGAATTTTCATCCTACGGTCTTCTTAAACTTTACACATCACCTGATATTTATTTTTAAAAAAATCCAATACCCTGGGGGGATTAATTAATAAATATTTAAGCGATGGTTCTTTTAAATTTCCATTATCCAAGAGGTGAGGAGAGAGAGAGAGAGAGAGAGGGTGGGTTTGAGTTGAGGGATGGTGCCGCCTGTGGCTGACATCCCAATGGCTTCAATGGGAGACATCTCACCCCCGCCCCCTCCCCGCACTAACATCCCCCCACTAAAGATGTTAATTAAACATTCAGGCCTCTCTCTAATCGATCAATCGATCCTAATCGAATCCCACCTCCATTTGATTTTTATTAAGAATAATCGATTAAAAAATTAAATATCAAAATCATCTGCCTAGAGGAATTTTGATTTTTTTTTATTAATACTAAAGATTTTTCTTTGGATAATTTATGATAGGCCTATTACCCAGATTAAAGTCGAAGTGACACTTTTATTATTGAATTTAATAGGAAGAAGGTTTGAAACAAAACTAACCCTATTTTAACTTGAATCCGCAAGTATTTCTTTTCGGTTTTAGGTGTTATTTGGGGTCTTAATTTATAACGAAATCTAGGGTAAGTGGCCCCAGGGAATGAGCATGTCGAACGTCCCCTGGTAGCCATCGATACAATAAAATAGTAAACATATGGTCCAGTAGTTGGGTATGCTGAGTACATATCGGCAGATCTGTGATGCGACTTCCGGCAGTACTAACCTTTTTCGCCTATTTGAATTAATAAATATTCGGTTATATGTTTTTTAAACTAGCTTCATGAACCTTTTCACGCGAGGAGACAGAACGTGCACTTGCAAGGAGCGGTAAAATCAGGAGAAAAAAAATCACTGTCAACCTAGCAAACGTTTTCTCTTTTGAGTGCCAAAGTGTCAAAAATATATTTCCATTCTTTGCTATTTATTCTGGCCTATTCATTTGTTGCCAGGCTATTTAAAGGGGCGCGTCTCGAAAAACCGTTGTTAGCCGATTCAGAAGCTGGTTACTCAAAGCGGCAAGAGATGGGGTTAGTTCTCCCCATAGGGAATTATGCGTTTTATTCCATTTCATTTGAAAGGTTCCAGCAAATTAATTAAAAGCAAAAAATTAATTATTTTTCAACACAATGATTACTAATTTAAGTACTATAAGATGTAGACAGAATTTTTTTTTTAAATATCTCTTATTTAATGTGATTAATCTAAAAACAAATTCGAAAATCAGAAAAAAGGGCTTCTTTAAGTTGTAGATATTTTAAAACTTTCAAAATCAGCACCTCGAGTCTCGCACCTTAAATGTACAGTATAGCCCTTGTTTATAAAACTTTCAAACGCCTTTTCTCGAATTGTTGAATTGCGGACTTTCGCCACTCTGATTCTCACCATTCGATATGTATGTTAAGACCCCTAAATGGCCTCAGTTGCCTAAAGAAATAAGTAAAAAAAAAAAAAAAACTGTACTTATTTATGAATATCTATGGCTACCTAGAGACGTTCCACACTTTTGTTTTTCGAGACCACGTATTCGAAATTAAATTCATGCTTTGGCATTGCCTAACAACAACAATCTCGGTGTCTGTTGCTCTATCCTTTTGCCAAACCCTTTTTTAATTTGTTTAAGGTCTTTTTCAGCATCGTAGGACATTTTGACCACTGTCAATTGATCGATTCATTTTAGATAAAATTTTTTTGCTTGTGACTGGATGCGAACCCTCAACCTTTGGCACCAGAAGTTAATACTCTACCTCTGAGCTATATTCATATTTAATTAACAACAATATAACATGTTTATCAAATTATTTCCTAATAATTTTTTTCCTTTGTTTCAGGTAAAGCACACCTCTGCCCTCCCTTATCGAGCATCGTGTATTCATTTAGTTCTTTTGTTGTAAGTGAATGCGCATGCACATTTCTTTTTTTTATTATTAATAATATTATATTCAAATGAATGTTTCAATATCTCTCTCATTTTATTATTATTTCAATTTAATTTTGGCTGTTTGATGGCTTCATATTAATTAAACCAATTTCACTTCAATTATATTAATAAGCCAAATTGAAATTTTCTTTTGAACGTTGCATTAATATTATATATTATACTGTATTAAATATATTCCCGAATGACATTCAATTTATTTTAGGGCATAATTTTTTTTGAGTTATTGGTGCTTGCAGATAATAACTCTTCAGAATGAATAATTTTTCGGTTTGTCAAATAAATCTGCACTTGTTTTATGAAATAGCTAGTTGGAAATTTCGTTTTATCAAAATATAAGGGACATAAAATCGTTTTTTAAATTTACTTACCTGTTAAAAATAAAAATTTTCTTTTTGTTGTTTTGTTTGACATCTCACAGTTTGAGTTTTCAAATATTTGGTGATTATTAAAAAAAAAGTTTTCGATTTTTCTTCTTATTTAAACTTTTTGATGATCTCTCTCAGCTTGCATACCAATTTTTCCGATTTCTATCTCATTTTTTTTTCGTTGGAATCTCCATATTGGATAAATTCGCCCATTACTTCGTCGATTCAGATCAAAATATTTTGATTATATCACTCGTATTATTTCATGTTTGTAAATTGGAGTCATTTTAATGAAGGCTATACACTTTCACTATTATTAGGTGCCTATTTCATAAAAGTACGTTTCAGATTCGTTCAAACAAATTCTCGAAACATTTTTTATTTATTTAAATTAATGTAATATTAATTTATTGATTCATTTTTGTTATTTTTCTTTATTTTCTTCCCTCGCTGTCTTTTCAGTGGTTGTTAGTAGGCCTATACATATATTTTATTTTATTATTATTAAATAACATAATACCGAAGGTTACCCGCGGACGGTCCACACGCGGGCCACTCCGCTTTTTATTATTATTGTTAGAATTAAAATTTATATTAATCATAGTTCATTTATTTAGTAATTCATAATACATTTTTTCTATTATTTATTACTAAAAAATAGATAAACCATTAATGCTAAAAATATCTTGTTTATAATAATCCCGAGTAAAAAATGATTAAAAATGAACGAGAGAGCCACACGCCCGCATCAGGACTGGATAGTGAACCTTTAGGGACCCACAGGGATACATACGCCCGCACCAGGGACACCCAGGGATACACACGCCCGCACCAGGGACACACAGGGATACACACACCCGCACCAGGGACACACAGGGATACACACGTGCGCACCAGGAACACACAGGGGTACACAGCCCGCACCAGGGACACATAGGAATACACACGCCGGCACCAGGGACAAACATTTTTCTTCTGGTCACTTTCGATCTACTGTGTGTGTCCCTGGTGTGAGCGTGTGTATCCCTCGTGATATTATTATTTTTTTAATTCGCTTAAAATGTTTTTCGGCATCCGAGGCTATTTAGACCCCGTCTCTATTTACTTCAATTTATTGGTAGCCAATTTAATTGAAATATATTTTGCCGCATGAGACGGGATACAGAAGGCCAGCACGCTAACCCCTACACCAAGGCCCGAGGACGCTATTTAAGTTAAATACCTGGATTCTAAATTTATCAGATTGCTTGTTCTAATGAACTTCTCGTCATTATACTCCATTTTAGGGTATAATAAATATTTCTTTAACATTTGTTATTTTTTAAAAATCTAAAACAACTCAAGATACAGTTTGAGACAAATTAATATTTAAAAATACTATTATATCCTCTTTATTGACTTTACTCGTTCCTGCTAACGTCTGCAGTGCAGACTCTGCACACATATCAACAGCTAAGCGCATAGGTTGCCTATTCTCAAGGCGGAAAGCTTTGGAGAGTTGTCTTCATTTAAGAATTTATTTATTATATGGTATATAGAGATTATATATTTTTGTCAAAAAATAATTTATATAGACCTAAGACGCATTGATTTATTTTCTTATTTAAAAAAAAAACACATTTTTTAAATATTTTTTTTAATTAAACTTTTTTTTTTAATATGAATCTTTTTTTTTTCTTTTCTTTGGAATGATATCTTTGTCACATATGAGAGAGATGGGAACATCTGAGTTCTGCTCCTTGTCTTCTGTCTCTTTCTTCTCTTACTTCTGTCGAATGACAGACATCATGAGAACGAAAAGGACAGAGAATCTCCACTCCACTTCACTTCACCTATTCTATCCTCTCATATATTTTTTATCTTTCTTTTCTTTTGCTTTATTATTTCTCTCTCTCTCGCTCTCTTCAATTTTCTTTCTACCTCTCCTCCCTCCTTACTCCTTCTCCTGTTTAACCTCAATCGATTTGGAAAATGTCATAAAATGTTCCTTCGTCTCTATTTAATGAGAGAAATAACCTTTAACTCAAACGGAATATATGAAATTAAAAATTTTTTTTTAAATATTGAAGAGCCAACAAAAATTTGAATAGCATTTTTTAAGTTAAATAACTGGATTCTGGAGTTCAGATTCTCTAGTTTATTTAATATAACTGATAGGGCGGCTGACTGCGGTGTTGCCATTGTTACAACAATTGCTAATAGTGGAGTGAGAAGCATAGTCGAACAAATTCTCGAAACATTCCAATATTTTATTTAAAAATAGTAATAAAATTTGAGAATTTTTTAAATTAAAGTAATATTAATTAACTGATTTCAACTTTCACTTTCTCTCGACTGCTGAGACTTTTTAGGGGCTTATTATTTGAATATATTTATTATCATAAATGTTATCCAATAACATAATGCCGATGGCTACCGGAGTACGTTCCACACACTGATTCCACCCGAGGTTTCAGAGCATAATTTTTATTAATGATATTTAATAATAATAACATGCCTGCATCTTCATACCATTCTTCCTATATAATTTTTATTGTTATTGTTAGAATTAAAAGTTAGTTGCTGTAAACGTTTTGATTTACCTAGGGTGCTAATTAGACGAGGGACTGTTCTAATTTATTTTGAGTATTCTTTGCTGGTGGATCAAGTTACAGTCAAGTCCAAAACGAATTATTTATTTAATTTAACACTGATTTTAATTTAAGAGACTGAAAGTATATTTTTTGTTGGTGAAGCCATGACTCCCGGGAATCAAACCAAGGATCTAAAGCCGGGTCCAGTGACTTGGTCCTCCGGAAAGACTGGAGTTTGATTCCCGGTGGCCATAGTGTGCTTGGCCTCACCAACAAAACATACTCTTGTTAAATATATCTAGTGACAGTTACATCTGATCTCTCCTGGAGCAACCACATCTCTTCTGTGGTTAAATCTACCGCAAGGAAATTGGGTTTCCTATTCAAAACGAAGCGTTACTTTTCCTCCCAACAACTCCTAATCCTCTATAAAGCCCAAATTCGGCCGTGTCTTGAATATTGTTCCCACCTTTGGCGAGGGGCGTCAAAAGACGCTCTCTCCTCCTTGGAAGCCATACAGAGGCGTGCAATTAGACTGATAGGTGATTCTACTACCTTACTGCATCCCTACAGTCACTAGATCATAGAAGAAGAGTATCTGCACTATCTCTCTTCTACAGGTATTACCATGGTCAATGCTCTGCCGAATTAAAATCAATTATCCCACCCAATGCAACATATTCACGGAACACAAGAGAGGCATCTTCCCAGCATCCCTATGCTGTTCAGATCACGACTAACAGAACAAAACAATTTCATTCTTCCTTTGTCCCCATGACCTCCCGTGATTGGAACAAGCTCCCTGCGTCTATCTTCCCCAAAACCTACAATCTTCAGACTTTCAAGTCTAACCTCAACAGGCATCTTCTCAGTTCCCGCAGTTGAGTTTCCCCTTTATGCTTCTCCTTTTGTTTTTATTTTCTTCCTGGCTGCATGTGACTATTGGTCATTATAGGTCTTCGGACCTTATGCACCCATTCCAAAAAAAAAAAAAAATATCTCTCGCTTTAACAGAATTTGTTTTTCGTTAAGTACCACACAAAAAAATTTTCGTTCAAATCGGTGACATGGACCTTATGCACTCCACTTGTTAATTAAAGTCCAAACTATATATTGAATACTAATATCTTATTTAAATATATAGATCTCGAAATTATTTATTTAATTTATTAATATCTGCTTCAAATAAATCGGTCTTGTAAATTATTTAAGCTTTGTCTGTTAGAATAGAATATATAAACAAGTTATTTCCAAGTCTTTATTTATATACGAAGAGTATGTTGTTGTTTTTCGTGATTCCGTGATGGTCATTTCCCATTCCTTTTTTTTTTTTGTTTTGTTTTTGTTTTTTGTTGGTTGATTTAACCACCAAACCAAATCGGTTTCGACAAAATCTCAATATTGATTGTCCGGCTGAGCAAACACACACATACACAGAGACTGTTACTGGCTTGGCTTGCATAATCAGCTGAAGATGTCCCCCGGATTTGCAAATACATTTGCGTCAAAACAGTGGATGAAAAGCCAGAAATATCACCCAAAATTTATATCTCTTAATATATCTCGATTTGTTTTTATCC